>CAIGRP010039785.1:0-21999 GCA_903798385.1 Fraxinus cuspidata
CACCTTACGTAGCATAGGTGCGACCCTGTTGTAAGCACGGGACTACCCCTTCCCAGGGAACTAAATCGAACCGATCTCATCCCAGCAGAGGAACCATATAGGAGCCGACCGTGAAGAGACGGTAGCAAGATCAATAATAGATTTCATGGTGATGATTGACAAGATAACTCACTGCCACAGTTGCCGCCGCACGCCTATATGGTCAAATCTCTAGCACATGCTAGGCTTTATGGATAAAAAAGTGGTATTAGCATTTAATGCTGAAATTGATTGATGTATATGACAAGAAAGGAAAGTCATTTGGATGAGGCCACGTGTAGTATCATCAAAGTGGCCACATTCATTGCACCTAAGTATAAAAACTCACACTTAATACCATTCAAAGGTAATGCAACTTCAGATTCTCTAGGACATATACTCACTACACACATTATTAACATTTTCTCTTCGAAACCGACCCACTCCAATCGATTGAAGGTCCACGCTTGAAGCCCCTTTATATCCCGAATCATTTTCCTAAGTGTCTTAAATCAATAGTTTGCCTAGGTGAATTGTGATTTGGCTTACATGGATGTGAGAGGTTTCAAGATATGTTGACCACATCTTTGATACAATTTTTAGGGTCAACAGATTTACGCCGTCTGTAAGAACGTTGGATACCATAACCGCGAACCTAATGGTAGAAGCCCTTTGAAGCAGGACCTTGAAAAAGGTCTGGTTCTTGAAGAAATAACATTTGCGAAGAAAGGAACGTCCAAACAGAAAAGACATTCAGTCCCAAATCTGGTACAATGAGCTCCAGCCATCAAGAAACACATGGTGAGGACAGGCATCAGAGGGCCTCTGAAGAAGAGATCCTTCGTACCAATGTGAACATACATCACTCCCATCACCAACAAAAGCGAGGTGGCGCAACATCACGTCTGGCTAGAGAAGTGGGAGAAATGACTGCTAATATGAGGAATATAGCCCAACAAAAAAAAAGCTATGTAGCAGCTAGTCATGCAAATGCACCACCAAGTTGGATCCCAGACGCCTCGACACAAAATTTTTTCCCAAGAGGGTGAGGAAATTGACCCCCTTATGGCAAGTTACTTGATCAATAATGCTAGACACGGATCTGGATATACCTCGCCAATAACCTTTTCCCAGGCAGACGCTGTGGAAGTCCATTTTCCACATTGCGATGCATTGGTGGTGTGGGCCGTCATAACTAGAAACAGACTCAGACGCGTCTTGTTGGATAATGGGAGTTCGATTAATATCCTGTTCGGAACTACCTTCGACAAGATGGTGGTAGATCATGAACTCGCCCCCATGATCCCTCCTTTATATGGTTTTACTAGTGATAGAATTGTCCCCAAAGGGAGGATCACATTGGCGGCGGAAATGGGGAAACCCCCATTTAAGGCCAAACGCTTCATGGAGTTTCTGGTGGTGGACCATCGATCTGCTACCACAGGGTGTTAGGGCGACCCGTCCTAGAAGAGCTCGAAGCTGTGATGTCTATACACCACTTGTGTATGAAGTTTTCTACCAAAGAAAGAATCACCACAGTATAGGGAGATCAAATGGGATCGAGGGAATGCTACCTTAGTTCCCTAAGAAAATCCTAGCCCTACAGTATAAACATGGTTTTAATAGATGCTGAAATGGTTAACGCACCTGAAAAAGGTTCCACCCCTAAATAAGGGGAAGACGTAAACATAGCAGATGCCTCTGAAGAAAGGGTCATTGAAGTAGATTTAGATCCCAGAGTCACAGAATCAAACTCACAGGCAACCCCCATGGAAGAGCTCAAATTTTTCTCGTGAGCCCACGTGACCCCGCAAAGGTGTTACAAATTGGAAATGAGCTCAACCCAGGAGAAAAAAATCAGATTAAAGGACTTTCTACTTAACAATTTAGATATATTTGCCTAGAAACACGAAGACGTGATGGGTATTGACCTCAAGGTCAGTTGCCACCAACTTAATCTATACCCAAAGTTCACTCCTTACCGATAAAAAAGGAGGAGCCTGAACCCTGAAAGGTACATGGCCCTGAAAGAAGAGGTGCAAAGGCTCATATCGAGCGAGTTCATGAGGGAGGCAGTGTACCCAAAATGGATATCCAATCCCATTTTAGTGAAGAAACCCAATCGTAAATGGAGGGTCTGCATATATTTCTCCAACCTCAACCAAGCGAGTCTGAAGGACAGCTTCGTACTCCCAAGAATCGACAGTTAGTTGATTCCACGTGGGCCATGAACTCTTGCATTTCACGAATGCGTACTGTGGATATAACCAGATCTACATGCACCCCGCCGACAAGGAAAACACATCCTTCATCACTGATAGGGACCTCTATTGCTATAAGGTCATGCCATTTGGTTTGAAAAACACTGGTGCAACCTATCATCGACTGGTCAACAAAATGTTTTCCGACCTCATAGGCAAAATGATGGACGTATATATCGATGACATCTTGGTAAAAAGCCTCAGGTATGCAGACCACATTGAACACTTAAGGATTGCGTTCAAGATCTTAAGGAAATAACGGATGAAGTTGAACCCATTGAAATGCGCCTTTGGGCGTCGCATCTGGAAAGTTCTTGGGCTATATGGTTAATCAGCGAGGCATTGAAGTGAATCCTGAGAAAACCTGTTGAACATGAAATCCTCAGGCAAACCCAAAGAAGTACAATGTCTAACAGGGCGCCTCGCGGCACTGAACCGCTTCATTTCCACGGCTACAGATATATGCCTCCCCTTCTTTAATGTCTTGAAAGGGGGAAGAAGATTCCAGTGGATTGAAGAATGTGAAGAGGCTTTCTAAGGGCTAAAGAAGCATTTGTGTTAGGCCCATTTCTCTCGAAGCCCAAGAAAGGAGAAATGTAGAAATTATATCTGGTCGTAAGTGCCGATGATGTGAGTTCGGTACTGGTAAGGGAACATGATGGTGTTTAATTACTTGTCTACTACGTAAGCAAGACCCTTCTTCCAGCTGAAACGCGCTATACTGATATGGAAAAGTTGGCCTTATCCCTTATGATCACCTCTAGGAAGCTAAGACCCTACTTCCAGGCCCATATCATACGCATGCTGACAAGCCTTCCCCTAAAACAAGTACTACAGAAGCCAGTCGCATCGAGAAGGATGATGAAATAGGCAGTGGAGTTAAGTAAATTTGATATCTTATACCAGCCGAGAACCTCAATTAAAAGGGTAGGCGGTGGCTGATTTCATAGCAGAATTTACAGAAGCAACAAATATCAATGTAGTAATGGAACCAGCGGACCCCCAAGCACAGATATTGTTTGTTGACGGATCCGTTGGAGAAATGGTTTCGGGGGCTGGAGTGCTATTGGAGAGTCCAGATGGGTATAAGCTTAGTCACACCGTAAGTTCGATTTTAAAACCTCCAACAACGCAGTTGAGTATGAGGCACTTAGGTGGGCCTCAGATTAGCCAAGGAAATGCAGGTCAAAAACTTGACAGCCCGAAGTGACTCCCGCTAGTCATGAGCTAGGTCAGCGGTAGCTTCGCAGCCAAAGATAAGGGTATGACAGCATACCTGAAGAAGGTCATGGACCTGATCCCATGTTTTGAGAAATTTGAGTTAACCTAAATTCCAAGAATGGAGAACATGCACACAGATGCCTTATCGAAATTGGCTAGCAGCAAAATTCGGAGCTATTCAAAACCATACCAGTTGAATACCTCCCCAGGCCTTCCACAGCCAAGATGGAGGAGGTGATGTGGGTTGAAGGAACTCCATAATGGATGCAGCCTATTATAGCTTACCTTAAGGATCACATATTGCCAGAGGACAAATATAAGGCTCACAAAGTCAGACACAGAGCCGCCCACTATGTACTACAAGACAAGGTACTTTACAAAAGAGGCTTCTCATCCCCTCTCCTGCGTTGCACTGGAGAGGATGAGGCTGACTACATCTTGCGAGAAATTCATGAAGGAATATGTGGCAACAACACTGGGGGCTCACCATTGGCCCACAAGATACTAAGACAAGGGTATTACTGGCTAACCTTGAAAAAGGATGCCATGCAATTAGTGAAAAGATGCGATAAATGTCAACGCTTATCTTCCATTCAGAGGAAACCATCCCAAGAGCTCACCTTGGTTTCTAGCCCATGGCCGTTCGCTAAGTGGTGGGTCAACCTAACAGGGCTTATGCCAAAAGGAAAAGGGAATGCAAACTACGTAATTGTCCCCATAGATTACTTTACCAAGTGGGTCGAAGCAGAACCATTAGCTAAAATAACCGAAGCAAACACTTCTAAGTTCATATGGAAGAATATTATATGCAGGTTTGGAATTTCCCTCTCAATCGCTATAGATAATGGGAGACAGTTTGACAACAAGAAGCTCGGGGACCTATGGACGAGCTGGATATCAGGAAACACTTCTCTTCACCTCATCACCCCTAGGCCAATGGTCAAGTCGAGGCATTTAACAAGACTATAAAACACCTATTAAAAAAGAAACTCGATGTGTCAAAAAGCCCATGAGTAGACGAGCTCCCTCATATGTTATAGGCAATCCGCACAACCAGTTGAACGGCGACAGGAGAGACCTCCTTCTCCATGGCATATGGAGCTAAAGTTGGAGCCCGGTTGAAGTGGGTCTTCCTTCACCTCCCCGCTTGCAATTCAGTAAGATATCTAACTATGAGATAAGGAGATGCGAGCTCAACTTCCTTAAAGAAAGGAGAGACGATTCCCAAGTAAGGCTGGCCTCCTATTAAAGGAAAATGACAAGATTCTACAATGCAAGGGTGAAGAAGAAATCATTCAAAAGGGATGACCTAGTACTCAAGAGAGTTTTCCTGTCCTCTAAGGAGCCCGACGTTGGTACATTGGGATGAATTGGGAAAGCCCGCATTGCATATCAAACGAAGTTAGACCAGGGAGCTACCTAATTGAGAAGTTGGATGGGAATGTACAATCCCACCCTTGGAATGTCGAACACATGAGAGTGTATTACCAGTAAGTGTCCCGACCATTATCCGCGTACTTCTTATAACTAATGCATATGCTTTTTTTATGACAAGCTTATACTTTATGGTTGATTAATGAAGTGCAATAGTGGCGAGCTCATTTATTGTTAACTTATTGGTTAAAAATGACAAGCTCATACTTTACGATTGTTTAACGAAGTACAATAGTGGCAATCCCATTTACTGTTATCTTACTGGTTAAAAATGACAAGCTCATACTTTACAGTTGTTTAATGAAGTGCAATAGTGGCGAGCCCATTTATTGTTAACTTACTAGTTAAAAATGACAAGCTCATACTTTACGATTGTTTAATGAAGTGCAATAGTGGCGAGCCCATTTATTGTTAACTTATTGGTTAAAAATGACAAGCTCATACTTTACGATTGTTTAACGAAGTACAATAGTGGCAATCCCATTTACTGTTAACTTATTGGTTAAAAATGACAAGCTCATACTTTACGATTGTTTAATGAAGTGCAATAGTGGCGAACCCTATTGTTAACTTACTAGTTAAAGATGACAAGCTCATACTTTACGATTTTTTAATGAAGTGCAATAGTGGCGAGCCCATTTATTGTTAGCTTACTGGTTAAAAATGACAAGCTCATACTTTATGGTTTTTTTAATGAAGTACAATAGTGGCGAGCCCATTTATTGTTAACTTACTGGTTAAAAATGACAAGCTCATACTTTATGGTTGATCAATGAAGTGAAATTGTGGCGAGCCCATTTATTGTTAACTTACTAGTTAAAAATGACAAGCTCATACGTGCTGGTTGAAAGTATTGTTAGATGGTGGCAAACCTTTGTAACGCTTCAAACAAAAACAATCACCCTGAGCCTATAAACTATCAAACACTTGGCAACAAATTTCAATCATTTGTTCAAATCAAGTCGAAATTCAATAGAAGCGAGAAATAGTTACATATATTGCAGATTCAAAACATAAAAAGAGAGGCCTATTCTAAGAAGCAGTAGCGTCATTTTACTGAGGCTCTTCCGGGGGCTCAACCTCCTCCATCGAATCCTGAGCATCATTGGTAGGAATAGACAGCTCAACAGAAATAAATTCTCCCTTTAGGGAAGCCAAGTTCAGTTGATGATGTAGCTTGGCAAGTCTTGCAAATACTTCGTTATAAGCCACTCCTTGCCAGTATATGCAGAGCCCATTGTATTCTGTTGTTTCATGGAAATGGGCAACATTCTCATTCACCGTAGCCACCCCTGCCCCACTCAGCTGTTGCTTCAACTTAGCAGCCTCAACAACTAGCTCGTCATTCTTGGCCCTTAATTTCCCATTCTCCATGTTGGCCACCTCCAAGGCCGATGAAGCTATCTTCTGCAAATTGTCAGAATTTTCCACCCACTTCGTCGGGGTATTGACCTCTGCCTTGTAGAGGTGGACTTCCTTCTTCAGCTCGTCGTTCTCTTTGGAAAGTACCTCTGCCCTCGACTCGGCCTCGACTCGCTTGATTTTGGAGGCCTCAATAGCTTCATTGGCAGATGACGCCTTAGCTTTAGCCTTGCCCGCCGCAACTTCGGCATCCGCGACTTTTTGAAGGAGTTCCCTATTGTGGCCCTACAGAAGCCTCATCTCCATTTGAACATTTAAAAAGAAACCTTGTAAGCGAGCCTGTAGGGTAAGTCCGACATCCACCATATCCACTGTATTACATGTCTCTGCATACGAGGAGCATTTTTCAGTCTAATACTTATGATGGACCCTCGTAGCCCCTTGAACCTCGGCAGGGAGCATTTCCATCATCAGGGAAGCTATCTCATCAGCCCTCCCACCTAAAAGGTTTTGGGCTTTACCTTTAGTGGGGACATCCCTAGCGTCCATTCCTCTTCTCATCCTTATGAAGCTTACCTTCTCCTCAGTACCCTCCTCAACGTCCACAATTTTTATGGAGGAAATTGGCACGACAATGATGGGACGCCGAACTTATTCGCCTATAGTTGGTTGGTGTTTAGGGAGGAGGGAGAGGCCCAACGTTCTTCGAGAAAACCAATTTTCCCTTAGGAGTCCTCTCCAAAGACGCGTCCTCTTCCTTTACTTTTTATTTATCCCTTTTCTTCTCTGGAGGAGGTGGTAGATTTATCTTAGAGAGGCGAGCCAGCTCGTCCCGCTGGTTATTATAAGAAGACGACCATCCCTCAAGGGTTTCTTTTTCTGAACGAGGCTGGGTTTCACGTGTTCATTCTTGTCATGTTGCCCTACTAACAAAAGAAGATATTTAGGAGAGCTATTGGGAAAAATGGTTAAGCCATAAAAAGAAGCGAACCATCCTTACCCTTCGTAGCCATTAGCTGGTGAGTGACGAAAATGTTTCATTTGCTGATGACATTCATAAAGTACCTTCTCTCCACAGGAAGCTCATAAATGGCCTGGATAATGGCCCACTCCAATAGTTCGAGCTCAAACTGATTAACAGCAGCTGCATAATGTTTGCGTTAGAACAAGAAGTAAAAGAAAGGCTCGTACAAATAAACTGAGCGCTAAAAGAAAGCTCGACTCACTATACTAGTAGTATTGGGTCGGCATAGTAATCTTTGAGACCACATCTCCTTCCATTGTCTACCAGTGACCCTTAACCCAAAACCAGGAGGACTTTCAATTCTTGATAGAAGTAGTGGTCCTCAGATGAAAGGAGAATGTAGGCCCCAAGGGTTCATGCAATTCCACCCCTTATAATCGCTCCCACCAGTAGAGGCTTGATGTACACTATCACGTTTTTCATCCACTAATAATTGTATTATCATGATTTATTGGTGCTTAAATGCTCTAAGTACACATATATTTTGGTTTAGGTTGCAAGTTGACGAATACGGTGGAAATTAGAAGAAAAGAGCGAAAAATAACCAAAATGGAAGAAAGTGAAAGTTTAGGGACTAAAGTCCAAATACTCTAAACTTGTTTCTAACCTTGTGATGAAGATTCGAGAGTGTTAGAGGTCAATTGGATAAAGAAAGGAGTCAAAGGGATGAAATATAGCCAAGACATTATCACATATCAACTTGAAAGCTGAAAAGTCTTACACCGATNCAAGAGTGTTAGAGGTCAATTAGATAAGGAAAGGAGTCAAAGGAATGGAATACAGCCAAAACATTATCACATATCAACTTTCAAGCTGAAAAGTTTTGCACTAGTTTTCAGCCTCATATTGAGACCTCTTGATGATATCTTAGATGATCGAATTGGAAGATAACATTTGAAGTAAAGTTATATCTCTTTGCATTAATTTTCCAACGCATCTTGAATCACCTCAATTGGACATCAGGAACCAAAGTTATGATCAAATACTAAAGGCTATCCGGTGGAAAAAAAAAAGTAAACTATGCGATCGCATGGTTATAAATCCATGTTATCGCACAGAAGCCTTCAGGGAATCAAGAGGTTGAAATATTTTGTTCTATGCAGCCGCATGGGTTTGAACTATGCGATCACAAAGGTCATTTCTGTGTGCAAAATTTCTGTTTCCGAAATTGATTCCAACACTTATGGTAACTAATTTTTCACGCGTCTCTGAACCCTAAAACACACTAGAAGACCCAAGAGGTGGTATTCATGATCTTCATCATCTCTTGGGCTCAGGAAAAACCATGAACAACTAATTCTTTCGGTGAAGCTAGGGAGGAAATCTTTCGGAATTGGTGATTTTACATCTATTATTCACATATTTTGGTATTCTCTTGTTTAATGACTTTAGAATTTATAGTTCTTTTCATGAATTTGTAATGAGATTGATTTAAATTTTATTAAATTAATCATAGATTCAGTCATGCTTTTTCTATTGACGAATTGAAATATTTGTTGAATTATATTCTTATGAATGTTATTGGTGGATTGTTTACTACTTTATGTTAGATGTATAAAGTCGCTTTTCTGATCTTATTCCAATATATTAATGCGTAATTGTGTTATAGGGAAACTAAATTCTAGAGTTATAATTGAAATTAAATTGATTTAATGGTTTTATTCTCCTCATCATGAATTAATTTTGAGATTGGCTTAGTTTTTATTAAATTGATCATAGAATTAGTCACACTTTCTCTATGGATTGGTAAAAATAATTACTTAGATTTTAATCTCAATTATTTAAGGTTATCGGTGTGATTCTCTACCTCTTTATGTTTTAGTATATAGTCGATTTTGAATCTGATTTCAATAAACCAAGTGTGACATTGCAATAGAAAGATTAATGATTAAGATTACGTTAGACTAAATTGGGTTTAAACGAAGTATCTTTCGATTAGAGTGCCGAGATGAAGGTCTCTAATTGTGTTATAAAAATGGAATAATTGATGTGATTGATCCGATCCGATTGAGAGAATCCTGACGCTTTACTATCTTATTCATTGACTTTAATTTCTTTATTTCCAAAAATTAATCACCAATTCTGAAAGATTTCCTTCCTAGCTTCACAGAAAGAATTAGTTATTCATGGTGTTTCTTGAGCCCAAGAGATGATGAAGATCATGAATACCGCCTCTCGGGTCTTCTAGTGTGTTTTAGGGTTCAGAGATGCGTGAAAAATTAGTTACCACAAGTGTTGGAATCAATTTCGTAAACTAAAATTTCACACACAGAAATGACTGACGTGACCACTTAGTTCAAACCCATGTAGTTGCATTGAACAAAATATTTCAGCCTCTTGATTCGCTGAAGACTTCTGTGCGATCGCGTGGATTTATAACCATGCGACCGCATAGTTTACTTTTTCCCCCCCGGATAAATTTTAGTATTTTGGCTATATCTTTCACTCTTGATGTCCGATTGAAATGATTGAAGATGCGTTGGAAATATAACTCAAAGGGATATAACTTTACTTCAAATGTCAACTTCCAATTCGATTGTCTACTATGTCATAAAGAGGTCTCAATATGAGACTGAAAACTAGTGCAAACATTTTCAGCTTGAAAGTTGATATGTGATAATGTTTTGGCTGTATTCCATACCTTTGACTCATTTCTTTATCCAATTGACATCTACACTCTCGAATCGTCATCACAAGGTTAGAAACAAGTTTATATAGTTCATCCCTTTAACTCCTTCTTCAACCAATTGACCTCTAACACTCTCGAATCTTCATCACAAGATTAGAAACAAGTTTAGAGTATTTGCACTTTAGTCCCTTAACTTTCACTTTCTTCCATTTTGGTCATTTTTCGCTTTTTTCTTCTAATTTCCACCGTATTCATCCATTTGCAATCTAAACCAAAATATAAGTGTACTTAGAACATTTAGGCGCCAATAAATCATGACAATGCAATTATTAGTGGATAAAAGATGTGATAATTGCACTATTATCACACCCCCAACTTGCTTATTACTAGTACCTAGCAATTTAATGCAAAATAAAATGATCAAAGACTAGTCAATATTGCAAGTTAAATTATCAAGTTCTAATTTAACCACAGTTCTTGCTCTTTCCAAACTTAACGCAAAAAAAAAAAAAAAATATTTAAAAAAATAAAATGATCAAAGACTAGTCAATATTGCAAGTTAAATTATCAAGTTCTAATTTAACCACAGTTCTTGCTCTTTCCAAAAATAAAAAAAAAAAAAAAAAAAAATATTTAACAATATTGTGATCATCAATATATCAAAAACACATGCCAAATGTGTGAGTTTGTGTCAAGCCATAGCCATCTTACCGCCAACCTTATCACATGCAACATCAAGTATATCTCAAGTTGAAGGTTCAACTCCATAACTTACGGGTATCAAAGTGTTTAGTGTGGAGTGTCTTTCTATGGAGCTGGGAAATGAATGCTCAAATTTGGAGGCTTAGACAATTGTGCACAAGCAACAAGCAATTATTGATTCTGTGATAGGCATACTACCAAATGAGAATTCATCAACTTCTTACCACAACCTACTTGGGATCAAAACGATCAATACAAATGGTTGTAATGAAGTTCAGATTGGATCGTATGAGAAGAACGAATATAAATTTTCAAGTACTTCCAAGCACATAGTTAGATATCTTATCAAACATCTCGATCGATCACAACTTCTAATAAATACCTATTTTTGCATTTCAAACCCCAAAATCAATCATTTTTTTTCACGTTTTCTTTTCTTTTTTTCGATTTTTTTTCTTCTATCTCTTTTTTTTCAAATACTTGACACTAGCTAACTCTTGTCATTTCCCTTGCTTCTATTCTTCACAAATAAACATCCAATACCTACTACACACTTGGAAGTAAAAAGGTGAGAGAATACGTGTATAGGTTATACTTCAACATGGAGGAGGTTTGGATGACATAGGTGCATGAAGGAAAAGGCTATATGTGTGTATCGGCTCAAAATGGCTACTAGAGGGTTGTAATTATTGAAAAGAAAGGCTTGGAAAGCTCAAATATCGATCCTAAATTGACCTTTATCATTTCCTAAGTAATCCACCATCTTACCACAAACCATGTAGTGTTATTCTCAAAGGAGTTTCCAATTCATAAGATCAATGAACGCTTATTGCCATATTTTAGTATAATGTGGCTCTCAATCCTCACCAAGTATCTCACAAGAAAAACTTCGACAAGAGACTTCTCTAGCTACATGTGTTAAACTACCATCTTACCAAGGCTCGTGTGCACAAAAAGAATTTAGCAAATGTCATGACATCTAGATTTTCACAAAAAAAATTAATTCCTAGTGTCATGTGTTGTCATTCAAGAGCATAAACATGCAGCAAATTAGATATTCAAATAAAAAATAATTTCTCAAATTCTCATGCAATTCAACAAAAATCCAAATTGACCCTCCCACAACTAAATTTTTGCATTGTCCTCAATGTATCAACATGATACCAAAGAAAAAGAAGGGAAAGATGTCACCTGAGCATTGCAGTGAATTGACATAATTGTGAATGATGAAAAGCCTGAAAGTACTCAAATGAATGGTGGTGTAAAGAAAAAAAAAATAAAACTACAAATAAAAATTGTGGAATGAAAATAACGTTTCTTATGTGAGAAAATTGGTGAGGATAGAAACCTAAAAAAAAAAAAAATATGAACTACCTACCTAAAGAGAAATATAAAAAAAATATTTTTGGAAATAATGAAATTAAAAAATATACCACCCCTTACAATCGTTCCCCCCACTAAAGGCCCTAGGTTGAAAGAGAGTCTGAAAAACGTGTGGGGGGCATATTATTGCCAATGGTAACCTCGTTCCAGAGAAGAAAGACCCCTGCCAGTTGGCTCCATGGGTTTGCTACTAGTTGGGTGGGGGCTAAATTATACTGCCTAAGGATATATCTAAAGAAAGGATGTAAAGGCAGTTTCATCCCCCCACTCAAGATTGCCTCGCTCACCGCAACACATCCCTCCCTGGGAAAACATGCTCTTTCCTCAAAGGTTGGTACCAACCACTCAACATTGTCTGGAATCCTAAACCTTTCCCTAAAACCCTCAAGCTTGCTCTTCTTCACATCCGTTGGCCACAAAGAGGCTCCCCACCTAACGATATAGTCTATAGGGCCCTCCTACATCATCCATGCACTATGAGGGCCACACATTGCCTCCATGATCCACTGAGTAGGAATCATTGGAGGAATACCCGCATCAACACAAATCAAAGCCATATTCACCCTAGAAGACCCCTCAGCCGCATTTTTTTCGATGAAGAAGCCATCTAGTTCAAGTGATGAAAGAGATGCCTTGACGATTATGGATACTTGCACAGGTTCTAAAAGCTTAAAACGCCTGAAACTTAGGTCTAAAACTTTTTCAAAGTGAAGAAAAGAAAAAATAGTAGGTTTTCGGACTTTTATATATGTAGAGTAGGCAAGCTCTCACCGTTGGATCTTCCTCCCCCCTTTTGATTTAGGCCAACCACCTATATCCATCAGCCATGTAAATAACAAAAGGTGCCCGTTGAAAATTCAAATCAAAGGCCCAGATGAAATCGTACTAATCACGCGTCGAGAATTCGCATAGACCATGCCATGTGTAATATATCATCATCTTTGTGCATTAAATGTGCACGTATCTCGAGCCTAGAAAACTACCACACCACTAAGCTATTTTTATTGGGAATCAGTGTACCCTTCAAATCATTAAGACACGTCATCTGGAAGAGTTCTGCCCCAATATGGCTCGGCATATGCTCCAAGGGCCTCGCCCAGCATCTTACAGCTTTGAGATAGGCTTCAGGATGCAAGAAGGCTCGACATATGCTCCAAGGACCTCTCCCAGTATCTTACAGCCTTGAGATAGGCTTCCGGATTCAAGAAGCTCAACATACGCTCCAAGGGCCTCGCCCAGCGTCTTGCAGCCTCGAGATAGGATTTAGGATTCAAGAAGGTCGGTATATTCTCCAAGGGTCTCACCCAGCGTTTTGCAGCCTTGAGATAGGCTTCAGAGTCCAAGAATGCTCGGTATACGCTCCAAAGGCCTCATACAGCGTCATGCAGCCTTGAGATAGGCTTCTACTCCCAAAAGGATTCGATGTGTCTCCGAAGGCCTCATTCTTGCCCATCTGCCTAAATCCATAGAGCGAACTACCAAATGGGTCACTTTTACTTCCACAGCCTCACCGCATATCCTTCGACCGCTTCTCAATTCTCAGTCAACGAAATATCTTTTAAAACTAAAAGTCCACGTATCGTATAAATAACCATACCTGAAATTCGAGGACTGTTGTTACTCGTTAAAATTAATTATGCCAAATTAAGCCACGTAGATATGTGAGAGGGGCCCCTGCACCCTACCACTACACTTTACGTGGTACAGATGCGACCCTGTTATAAGAACAGGATGACCTATTCCCCATGGAACTAAACTGAACCGATCTCATCCGAGCAGAGGCCCCATATAAGAGCCGACTGTGAGGAGGTGGTAGCAAGGTCCACAATAAATTTCATGATGATGATTGACAAGACAACTCACTGCCACAGCCGCCGCTCACGCCTATATGGTCAAATCTCAGGCACATGCTAGGCTTTATGGATACAAAAGTGGTCTTGGCATTTAATGCTGAAATTGATTGATGTACATGACAATAAAGGAAAGTCATTTGGATGATGTCACGTGCAGTATCATCCAAGGGGCTCCATTTACTGCACCTAAGTATAAAAACTCACACTTAATACCATTCGAAGATAATGCAACTTCAGATTCTCTAGGACATATACTTACTACACATATTATTGACATTTTCTCTCTGAAACCGACCCACTCCAATCGATTGAAGGTCCACACTTGAAGCCCCTTAATATCCCGAATCATTCTCCTGGGTGTCTTAATTGTTTAATCAACAATTTGCATAGGTGAATTGTGATTTGATTTACGTGGACGTGAGAGATTTCAGGATATGTTGACCACATATTTGATACAGTTTTTGGGGTTAACAACATGTACATGCAAATTATCATGGAATTTAAATAACAAGCCCATTAATTGCCTCGAATTGAAAAAGAGTACATGGTCAAAAGTTTTGAGAGTGAACCTTACAAATGGCCTTGGGTTGAAAGAGTATTTGGGGTTGAATTTCTTTGCCTCATTAAAGGCCCCTATTGAGAAAGTATTCGATGTCATATTTCTTTGCCTCATAAATATTCTCAAATTAATAGAATATATGAAGTTGGATTTCTAACCAAAATATCAGGGATGGAAAGATTATCTCTGATTGAAAATACCACAATTATACAAGTATTGAATTTGTTTTTTAACATTTGTTGCCTTTGAATACTTACGGAGCCAAAATATCATTTATTGGCTTTGGGTTCTTCTTTGGTACAAATGCCTCTGTATCAATAAAAGTTCATATACTTCGCTTCGACCTCCATCCATTATAATGCTTCATAAGAATTAATCAAATCATGCCGTGATTGAACTAGCAATCCAAAATTTTAGTACCAACAGCAAAGCATCAAAATCTTTCATTTCGCATGAAAATGAAACTTGAACTTGAGGACTAATGTGACCTGCTGAAATAATTATTATCATCATGGGCTTCACATCAGGCCCAAAAGGGTTCCATTACATGTACACATTTCACAAAATGAATTTTCGCACTCGATCTCTAAAGCGTATCAACTCAAAATTGTATCTGATCATTAAATCTCTCCTTATTGAGGAAACATAGGCTCTCAATTACTTGGCTAAAAGAAAATTGGAAGCCTCGTCCAAATAGCGGCATTAGATTCCTCGACTCGATCTCTAACATAGACTTAATTTATGTGCAAATTTTGATACAATCATATCAACATAGATTTCAATTCAATAAAATCGTACATGCACATATGAATTGCATGACAAAGATTACTAAAGTAGAAACCTCAACGTGAATCTTGGAAATCGGACTTAAACATAACTTTCAACATAATTATGAGGGATGTCAAATAATAAAAACAAACAAAAAGCCCCTAAAACGGTCTATAAATAGGGTTATTTTTAGAATTGATAAAATGGTTGAAAAAGTAAGACCAAATCCTTCACTATCTAAAAGTGGATCAAGGCAAAGTTAAAAACACATTCCTATTGAAGGGCAATTTCCAACAAAAATAAACGATGAAAGCTCTATCTTTCTTTTTTCTACAAAATTCTTGGCTCCTAAAACACCAAAAAATTCGTCTGGCAGAGACCTTGACAATTGTCTTTAAAAATATTATCCAGTTTTTTAGGTCAACAAATGGGGCCTTACTATCTAAATAATACAAAAATAAACCAAGACATGAAACCATGTGAGGGGGGATAAAGAAAGAAAAAAAGAGAAGTGAAAGAAATTCAGAAGCAAAAGCTCACCTAATCTTGGTTTCTTGATTCATCAAAGGTCTACTAAGAAGTTCTAAGAAAGTTATTTTGCATTGTCAAAATAGTGTAAAAATAAACCAAAATATGTATTAAATTTAAAAATAAAAAAGAACATATAAATTTAGTTGCAAAAGCTCACAAAACACATTGAAATTTTTAATATATCTTATTTATTTTTTAAATCATCAAAAGCCAATTAAAAGTTAAAAAAAAAAAAAGGGAAAAGAAAAGAAATCAAAGCGCACTGGAGAAAGTGGGGAGAGGGAGAGAGAGAGACTTATTTTTCTACTTCCATTCTATTATAAATAACTAGCGAAGGAAACATGCATTGCACGTTAATTTATTAGTGTTAAAAATAAGTATTTGTGAATTTGGTTAATGATATTTTTAAATGTATTGTGTACTTTTAAAATATACAAGATAGAAATGATTTTGTTTTGGAATTGATCTTGGTTGATGGTTTTGCTGATGATGAACAGGAAGGATATAAGGGAATCAAAGGATAAACATAGGATTATGGTTAGAAAGTTGTAAAGCCTTGAGTATATGTTCTGGTGCAATTATTTTCTTGTATTCCCTGTTACAAACTTTATTTGATTCTGATCAAACAATATTAATAAACTTTACAAAATCAAAAACATATGAAAATCCTACAGATAATTTCATCATGTATCCAAATTACAACTAGGTTGTATAATAGCAGTATTATAAGGAAAAATTTAGAAATACGTACGTTGTTTGTGTTTGTTCTTCTGACCATATTGCAGAACAGAGGAATTGGAGCAGAAAAAGGAATTCAATTGTATTGCTTCGAGAATAATGAAAATTACAGTTTGCATAGTGCACAATGATGTATATAAATAGGTAATACAATCAACAAACTAACTGCCTCTAACTTATCCATCTATACTCTTGTCTGAAAATGCGGTTCTAGTTGACGTATTTTCCACAATTCTGATTGTTATCCGTTAGTATTAGGACGAACGCGGACGTTGAAAAATATTCATTATAACAAATATCTACTACAATCTTCCGTTTGTATATAGTCGTTATTTCTGATAAAACTGATTTCTATTGAAAATCCTAAAATGAAACATTCTATGTATTTGAGTAAAAAAATTTGCGCAGTTTGACTTATAGGAGAACTAGTTTTATGTTAGATTGAATTAGTACCATAAATGTAAATCAAATTAAACAGAAAATGAAATATTATAGTAAACAGTAAATTGTTTAAATACTCACTCATTGTTTACACGAGGTAGGTAAGGTATGATGTCTAACTCCATTTGTTTGTTTCTATGTTTCCTTATATCTTGTCTGTTGGAGGAAAAGTCTGAAGACAATAATAATGTTTGGAATTAATTGAATACTGCATTTACATGTGCCCTGACCTGTTCTGGTGTGTTAATATTGTGGCAACAATCGTATATCTGGAATTTTCATTCACAAAAATTAACAAGAAAAAGATACCAATATTGCCTAGATACGAACATGAAATTAATATATAATTGCACCTTATCCATGGACGACAGCTATTGGCAAATTGTCATTTATGTATTCTTTTAAAACTGTTAGATCCAGTGAATCTTTACTGGTACTTTCTTCTCGTATACCTATTTGCCACATCATCTGGCAAGTGCTTTCATTTTCAATCTGAAGTCTAGAATTGCATATTCTTTAGAAATAAGAGTGCAACCATCATTAATGAGCCGCCTCAATAATTTTAACTCCAAGTCATTATTCTAATAGAATAAATAGATGTAAATTTAATATATTAAGTATGGAATGAAATTCATTATGATTACAAAACTTTACTAACCGCAACATTCATATTTTGCGTTCTATCCATTATAACTTTAACGTGTCTTTTCCGTAGAGATTTCCAGTTCCATCATCCCAATATGCACTGTATAACATGATTTAAATTATTTTTAAATAAATCAAATGATCACATTGAAGACTGTATCTTTTTTTCCTTTAGTTTTCTTTTCTTTTGTCAACTTTTTAACATGTACAATTTGTTGAGATGTTGAGGGATGCTTTGGTTCGGTACTATGAACTGGACTCATATGGACAAGAACATCTTATTGTAAAGAAGTTATAATGATTTTCATTTTTTTATTCCAAGTCAGATACTTTGTTAAGCATATTATTATTTTGTTCATCAATATAAGATTTCACTGAATTTAAACTCATATCTACATAAGATTGCATGCTACATTGCATGCCTTGGTTATGTTATTCTTGCCAATGTTGTTGTTGTTGGAAAATTTGTTTATGGGTCTCAAGAATTGTCTGGTAGTTGACTTCTTGTTTTTGCGATTTCTCAAAAATACGTGAGTTAAATAAATTATCGCACAAACTTGAAGTATCCACATAAATTTGCATGCCAGATTGCATGTGTTGATAGTGATCTTATTGCCATTTCTGATATTAGTCAAACAATTCTTTTAAGTTTTGAAGAATTGCTTAGTAGTGGGCTTCTCATCTTCTTGATTCCTCAACAATGTGTGTTTTTAAGTTTTCGCACAAACCAATTACATCTGATACTATATGTTGCTTATATATGTTCAGCATCTCTTCCATTTTTTCTTTAGCTACATAGTTCGAGCCAACAAGAGTAAAACTTGGGCCAGCTCCAACTGAACTATATGTCCTTAAAGTACCAGGAGCAGTGGGCATGTTATCAGTGTTATTTGGGATATACTATGGTACATTGTTGAATTCTCCGTTGACAATGCCATATAATATATTAAGTTAGTTGTCTAGTGGCAATGAAAGAGTTCTATACCATAGTGTTTGCAATTCTTCTTTGATAGGCTATAACATTACAAGTACTTGGATCTGTAATTGTAATAAAATATTGAAATGATTTATTTGGAATTTCTTTTTGAAAAAGGACAAAAAAAAATATAATTAAATGCATAATGTCATAAACAAACATAATTAAATAATTGAAGTTACATGTAATTGTGGATTTATAAAAATACAGATCATACCTCTTAGGTAGCCAAAACTTATCTTACTATTTTCTCTGTCAATATTTTACTTGGCTTCCATTTGTGCATTGGTTGACTTGGCTTCCATTTGTGCATTGGTTGACTCTGTAATGTTTTATATCTACGACGTCCAAATTTTTGTTCAATTTCTGGAAATGCTTCGTATATCCAATACTGAAACATAATTGAAAATAAATATTAGATATATAAGATTTATATGAGTAAAATAAACTATATAAATATGAGAAAAATAAAAGAATAGAAGAAAAATACTTGGAATGCAAATTGGATATCCATGTAGTGAATATTTACATCCGTTTTGCTCATTTTGTTGCATCCCCCGTACTCGTTCAAGCTATGATTCTTGCAGTGAGTTTAACAAAACAAAATATGTCTTACGGCCTCATGGATACACAATGAAGTCGTTAAGATGCTCAACCATATCGAGAATTTTGTAATCAATGAATCTTCCAGTAGGTTTTAAAACATATTTTACGAACATGACCAGTCTGAGTTTAAATTTATCATCTGATATTCACATAGGTGGAATGCTTCAAAAAGTATTCTCATACTAATTATCTTTGTACCATTAAAGTATTTATTTCTAAACCAATCATTACTGAAGTCAAGATTGATAGATATTTCGTGGCAAGGTAATCCGGTGATGAGACAAAATTCTTGCATGCCAAAGCTGGCCAAATGGTTATCTGACTTCACCTAGAATTCATTGATTTTGCCATAGTTGACAAGCCTAATTATAAATTCATGTACTAATTTTTTACTGAAATGTTCTATTTCTACTCTACAAATAGCTCCACATGTAAATCCATGAAAATTGCTACACATTAAAGAAGCTTGTTGATCTGCATTAATAAGCTCTACAAAATTTTTAAGGTATTGATAATTTTGAAATTGAGTGATAGTAGTAGAAAATCATTGGTTTGGAGACAATATATATTCCAAAAATATCTGCAGAAATTATTAAAAAAGCACAATATATATTAATAATAACACTTATTTACAAACAAATGGAATTCGAACTTGAAGTCTCTGTACAACGACGTGTTGTGTGTAGGAGACTGCTCTCCGACCGCGGAGAGTAGTCTCCGCACTGTACGAAGATTTCCATAGAGATGTTCAGAGATCTCCGAGCTACCATGTTGCGCGGACAGAGTCTCCGCGCTGTGTGAATACTTGTATCTCCACGCTGCCGAAGACTCTCTCTGTGCAATGCGGAGATCTGTGTCTGCACAACGCGGAGTCCAGATCCGCACTACGCTGAAATCTCCGCATTGTACAGGCGTGTCTCCACACGCGAAAGGGAAATATGAGATGAGTTACCTTTTTGGCGGTGATTAGGTGTGCAACGACAGTGGCGGTATCTTTTTGGCCTCGATGAAATGCTTGGCAAATGAATTGTTGTTGAAAGTTTTGGGTAGTTGAAAGTGTAAATGTTATTTAAAGTTAGAGTTATAATTAATATTGAAGTCATAAATATTCATTTAATTGAAATTTGTTAAAAATCCATATTCAAAATCATTTTACATTAATTATAAACACATGTACACTGTAACATAAATGATTGTAAATTTGGTTAATGTTATTTTTTGAAGTGTGCGTTGCATGTTAGTTGACTGTGAAGGAAACGTGCGTTGCACGTTACTCGTTCAGCCCCGCATGATCTCTGCGCTGATGTCTCTGTCATGTGCGAAGACCTCTCCACGCACGCTGCGCGGAGATTGTACCTCAATTATTTCGATTGATTTTTGTCTTTTAAAAATTATTGCAGAATAATTTGTGAATCTTCTATCAGAATCCAGTCGTTTTCAGCGCTTTGATGTTTTTGCTTGCTTTTAACTGAAAACAGTGAAAACGAAAGTAAATGTGTGTTTTCAGTATTTTTGAAAACTAAAAACTGAACTGGCTTGAAAAAGGAAAGAGAACAGGCATAATGTACTCATATTGGTAATGTGATCAAAATTTAGAGTAATAATAAGAAGTTATATTCTAATGTCTTTTGTTATCAATCGAAAGCTGTACAATGTAAGAAATAGAGAATAGAGACAGACGAATATGAACTAAAATGATAGTAAAGATAAAAAGCATCACACTATTTAATATATACTAACCAAAATATGAATAAATATGATGTTGAATAGTTACAGAGCCAAACTACAAATGATGTTTGGATCAATAACTAATTCATTAGTAGCTTGAAATAGAAGCGATATTCTAAAGTTCATAAATGAATTCCAGAATTCAAGTCTTGCTATAAACGAATATTATTAACTGGAATGAGACAAAATGCACAAAATTTATTTCTAACTTTAACAAAAACCATTTTGACGTTGCATCATTTATCCAATGCTTTAAGATTATGCATCATTCAAGAACCTCATCAATGGATTCATTCATTGCAATGGCTTTGCCTTTGCCACCATCATCTCTTTCATCTTTATCTTCTTTGTTTCTAGAATGTGAAGGACTGGAAGCAAAAGATAATTCTCTTTTGGCTAATGATTCATTAGAATCATCTTGTGTGAAGTGAAGTTATTTAGCTAATGGAGTTAGGGATGTGCTTTCATCAATACTCTCATGTGGACTTTTTGCGGTTGTTGAAGATGTATCTATAATGAAGATAACATCGTACTTGTATTCTTCTCCATTATTCTGTTTCACATTTTTTACATAGAAAAATAGTTCTTCATTTGCTAAGGTGACAATTGATTCTAGAAGGGATGTTGTTTGAAGCTGAAAGAAGACGACACTATTTAGTAATGTAAATGAATGTATGATAGTATAATAAATTTAAAATATGTTTAAGGTAGGTACCAGAGTTGTTTCCTTCATCAATGTGAGTGCGGAGCATTGTAAGAATTTTTCAGCAAGTTCTCGTATCATTGTAGTATGAATATATCCTGACGAATCTTGCAATTAGATNTGCGGAGCATTGTAAGAATTTTTCAGCAAGTTCTCGTATCATTGTAGTATGAATATATCCTGACGAATCTTGCAATTAGATATAAGCTCTTGCTCTGTGCCAATATGACATAGAATAGATAGATGACATAAGAGGTGGAAAAACATGTATTGTATTCAATTCTACTTTTTGCATATAGAATTATGACCTCAGAATAGCACGGGCATGAGAGTATCTGCAAAATGAGCAGGAATTGACTTCATTGAAATCGCTATATGTAGATTTATTGTAGTTGTTGCATGACATGTACCAGAAAG
>CAIGRP010039798.1:0-14140 GCA_903798385.1 Fraxinus cuspidata
AAAATTATCATTTGTATGTTGGTGGTTTCGAGAGCCTTGTAAAATCCCAATTGTTGTTAAGGATATGTGCTCCTTATTGTAAGTCACCTAAGGATAAGTGGTCCTTATTGTAAGTCGCTTAAGGATAAGTGCTCCTTGTTGTAAGTCACTTAAGGATTGGTACTCCTTGTTTGTAAGTTACCATTATAGTACTTTTGGCCTTACTCGTGACGGAGAGCTTGGTAACGGGGACGTAGAACACTTTGTGTATCGAACCCCCATTAAATTTGTTTGTTATGTTTGTAATCAAATTTGCACATTTACTTCTCGTATTACATTTTGTATTTATATCTTGTATATCTAATTAGTTTGAGACTAATTATCGAAAAAGTTTCAAAAACCAATTCACCCCCCCTCTTGATTAGTTATTCTTGGGTTATCATAACCTTAATGTCTGTGATGAACGTATCATGGAACAATAGGAATGTGTGATAAGCTTGAATATCTAATACCTATATACCAATAAGGTGTACAAGCATAACTTATCTATAGGCAGACAACGCACCCAATATATCCTTAGGTTACTCAATGTCAATAAACAGGCACCATGCAAAGATGAGTATAGGAGCTACCAATATTTAGAGACCTCGCCTGGCCCTTTAGACACAAGCTAAGATAGCAACATCTACTTCAGTCATTAGCTTTACAAATAAAGAACAATGCATTTTCTTCATATTCTAGTTCAGTGGTAAATTATGCACTTAATTAAATATGGATAATTGGAAGTATTTTTGATGAATTATAGCTTAATTTCTTTTATATAATTTTTTTAGGTAAAACTTGATTATTGGAAGTGATTTTGCAAGAGAAGAAATAGAAATTAGCCAAAGAAGGGCGAAAAATGAAGAATTCCAACATTCGGTGATGAAATTGCAAATATTTTAAAAGCTAATTAGGACCAAGAAATGATGATTATAGATGAAAAAGAATCAATTGGATGAATTAGGAGAGAAATGATGAAAATTGCACAAAGAAAGGACCACGCAGAACAAATGAGGAAAAATAGGGACCAATTTGAATGAAACTGAAAGATACTGAAAATTATAACCAAGCAATCACAACGTTTTGTACCACACGATAACATGGTTCTACGAGATAGAATTTGTTTTGCTATTTTGATTTTATTTCTTCTTAAAAACCACTTTGGAAGTGATTCTTGACCATTCCAGCGTAGAGAACATGGGCGAACATTAAGAAAGATCTTTCATACTTCTCTCGTAACATAAAATTCGTACACAACTTACAATTAAGGGAGACCAATCTACCATAATTCAAAGAAAAGAACAAGTCTAGCAGGAATTTGAAGGCAAGAAACATCAAGAACTAAAATAATTAAAGCTTAGATTGAAGATCAAGAACAAGAAATAGATTCCACGTTTCCTCCATATATTTATAAATCGGGTTATGTTTTTTCAATCTTCTTCTTGTATTATCATTAGAAACATGTTAGGCTATATCTTTCTTATGTTTGATGAAGATGAACCTTATTTGTTGATTATTTTCAATTCAAAGACCAATTACTTTTGTAAATTTGCGTTATTAATTGCCTTGTTGAATTATTTAAATGCTTGCACACACACCATTTAGATAAGTAGTTGCTTATTATGTTTTGAGGAGGTTCATGATTGGTTTCGAATATTTGCAATTTCAACATACATTTAATAGGTATTAGGGATAACATACACGTCATATATAATTATATAGATGCCATACATGTCATCCTTGGACCATTTCGAGTATAGTTTGGGGGTGATTGAAATGTTACATGATGATGTTGAGATGAATGAGGACTTCATGTGTAAAAATTTTTTTGTAGATTATTCTAGGCCAATAAGATGAAAATTATCTGAAAATCCTAAGTTAGAGATTGGTTTTTGAGAATATGTGTTTAATGAGGGATAATGCACTAATCATTGTATAAAAAGGAAAAAATGTACCATGATTCATGGGTGAAAGCTAGCTTATAAAATATCATGATGATGACAGTTATTGAAAATTCCAAAAAGAAAATTCAAAAAGGGATCAAAACTAGTGCATGATACAAAATATTCACATCAAACTTGAAAAAGTAGGTGTATGAAACAGAAGACGCAATGCATGCACGATTAAGTCTCAAACACTTATTTGCGAGAATTATACTTTTGGCAATGGTTTATTAGCATAGTTAAGTCTTAGAGATTGAAGCAATCAAACTATAGGAGAATTCATATTTGTTGAGATATTGACTTGAAATCAATGAGATCCATCCAAACTAAAAAGGGTGATGATTAGTATATGAATTTAATATTATATTACACCTTAGGATTGAGAGTTAAAGGAACAAGTTTGGAGGTGTGTATTCCATGAGTGAAAAAAACGATAAATTTGATCATTGAAGGTTGAGAATTGAACGAACTTGTGAATTTATAATGTTTTACTTAATTCTTCACACACTCAGATCAGTTTTACATTGAATAAGTAGAAAATTGATTTTTGTACTGTAATTTTGAAGTTATTCATAGAATTAACACGATGATTCCAATTTAGAGACAAACGACAGATTGTTTGACTAAAGTTGTTGCATGCGTGTTTGATGAGATATGTTATAATTTTATTTGAAGACAAATAAATGTTTGAGATTGGGGTGCTTAGTAAGTGTATTTTATACACTTTCATATTCCAATAAATATTAATAATTGGTAGTGTTTTGATGAATTAACTTAATCTCTTTTATATATTTTTTGTTAGGTAAAACTTGATGATTTAAAGTTTTTTTTAAAAATAAAGAAAAGAAGTGAAAATTGGCCAAATAAGGGTGAAAAGGAAGAATTTCAAAATTAAAGAACCAAATTACAAATATTTAAAAGTTGATTGGGACCAAGATGATGATATCAAATAGATGACAAATAATCAATAAGACGAAATTAGGAGATAAATGAGGAAAATTGCACAACGAAATGACCAATCAAAACAAAGGAGGAAAAATAGGGACCAATTTCAATGAATTCGAAAGATGTTGAAAATTATAATCATGCATAGGTTTATAGGTATGCGATGGTAAGGGATTATTTAAGGAGCGAAATGTTTTGGTTTATAACTATGCGACCACAACTATTTGTACCATGCAATAGCATGGTTATACGAGACCAAATTTATTTTGCTTCCTATTTTGATTCAATCTCTTACTGGAAATCACTTTGAACCTAATTTCAATGTTTTTAAGTAAAGAACAAGGGCCAACGTTAAGAAGGACCTTTCATACCTCTCTCTTATCATAAAATTCATACACATCTTACCATTAAAGGAGATCAATCTCGTGGGGATTTGAAGGTAAGAAACATTAATTACTTCATGAATAAAAGCTTGAGATTCAAGATCAGGAACATGAAATAGAATCCACATCTTCTTCTTGCATTTATAAATCTTGGGTGATGATTTTTTAATCTTCTTCTTGTATTATCATTAGAAACATGTTAAGCTAGATTTTTATTGTGTTGGATGAAGATGAACCTTATTAATTGATTATTTTCAATTCAAAAACCAACTAATTTTGTAAATTTGTGTTTTTGATTAATCTTGTATGTCTTGTTGAATTATTTAAATGTTTGTGCATCATTTAAGTAATAGTTACTTATTATATTTTCAGGAGGTTTATGATAAATTTAGAACATTGTAATTTCAATGTACGGGCAATAGATGTTTTGGATAACATATATGGCGTATACAATCATACAGATAATTGTGTAATTGAATGCATTACTTTGCATATGAATTCAAAATAAACATAAATGGATCGTGCTTATAATATGTTTAACTTACCTCGAGAGAGATAGTTAACTAAAAGTGGATTATCTATTGTCAAGAGCATAAATCCACTATATTACATTGGTCGAGAATTGAAAATAGATAAATAATTGTTGGTGTCGGAATTCCAACACTTCACCATCATTAAATTTTTAGATAATTCTTAGGATAATTTAGATATAAATAAATCAACTCTTTTGTGTTACATGGACATTCGAATTTGATATCGAACTAGTACAATTCAGTTTAAAATTTATTTCTCGTTGGACGATACTCTTTTTCACTACAATAGTACTTGTCAAAGATTTCGTACTTTAGTAGGATTTAACCGAATTCTAAAGACTAAAGTAAGGTGTTCTCTCCGCTAATATCTTTTAAATCTATTTTCTTTTCGTCTCGAAAACTTTGTAAAACTTTCATTAAGACTAATGGATGTAATTATTTCTGCTAAATTTGAAAATTTGTTTTTTCAAGATTTTGGCTGTTATCTTGAACAATCCCTTGATGACATTTCTAATACCATTTTATCGGAAGCAAGAATCGACTCACAACTCAAACAAAGTCGAAAGAAATTTTCTCTTGAATAAAATAAATTTCTCTCCAAATTTCCATATGAAACTTTTCCTGATAATTTTATTGAACGCAAACTAAAGTAATACGCAACGTCCTTATTAATTTGTATGCATAAAATCCTTACAAAAGAGACCAAAATCAAATAACTACAATTGTTATAACCAACTAATACCTGGTAAATGACAAAAGGATGCTCAAATATAACAAAGAAAGCAATAGGAGGTAGTGGAAAAGAGAGATAGTTGGGATAGTTGATGAATTTTGATAATTGATTTCCGAAGAATCAACGGCCAGGGGCATGCCATCACTGTTTAGAAAGCATAACTGTGGATCAGAAGCATCTAGAGTGCTCGTCATGAGAGCCCGAAGAACAGCAGACACCGTATGTATATAAGCAGTTCGGTTCTTGTTTAGAAGCCACGTGAGAGCCATAAGCTCACAATCCCGGTTCTGCATTTTGCTTGTCCGACCAGCTTTATCCACTTTGAGCTGCATAAATGAGTACCATCAGAAGATTTAGAAGCCACATCCAACAATGGGAAAACACTATTTAACTCATAGAGAAAGAGAGAGAGAGAGAGACAAAAACTACATAGTAAGATGTAGCTGTGTTTCCTAATATTGCAACAAACTAACTTTCTTAGTTTTAGAAATAAAAGAACACCAAATGCAGGAGCCATGTTCGTTTAGAGCGATCAAATGTGAACACGGCTAAATTCGTGGAGTTGAATTATTATGTGCAGCCGGATGAATGCAAATTTGAAAGGGTGACACAATACTCGAAATGACTAGATGGTAACCGTGCCTGCCAAACATGCCATTTAAAGTAAGGAGAGGAGAAGGAAGTTGATATTCAAAGTAAATGAAGTCAGCACTATAATTCATCATTCCAATCCAGACAAATAAAAAGCAAATGTGATCAGGATACAAAAGTAATTTGGTCCTGCCTTGAGTGATAATGTACTAAACACCATTGTGATTTACCGACAAAAATGAGCAAAAAGCGAAAGATGTACCGAATGAAGACTGTTCAAGCATTTGGAGCAGCCAGCGAGCCCCGCGTACCCATTAATGCTATTACTGAAGCAATCCTTCTCCAATTTCTTCACATTCTCACTACCCACCAATTTGCCGCGCGAATTCACATAAAATGCTTCTGGGCAGCTGAATGGATGCAATCTAATCCCACAATAGCAGTACAATACATCACAAGTCTCATTAGGCTTCCTCAATTCAATGCCTCTGCTTCCCAAAGCCTTTTCAAGAGTGTCGGCACAGGTCTCGGAGTCATCGGGCAGGAGCGGCATGTCGTAGGACGCCGTTTGTAGTGGGAATTTTGTAACGTACGCTTGCAATGCGGCGCTCGAATAGGCGGAGTAGAGCCATGCCGCGAGAACCGGGCAGCAGCGAGTCCGATGAAGCTGATCCGGGTCGGGTCCATGGTGGGTATTTGAGCCACAAGCGGATTTTATACCGTGGAAGAGCTGGTCAGGGAGGTCCAATGGGCAAGCAGAGATGTCCGATTGTTCTGGGAAGGCAGGGATGGTCGCCGGCGGTACTGAAAGAACTGTGTCGGTTTGGACCGGGTTGGGTAAGGCGAATAATGCAGTTATATGGAAGATGAAGAAGAAGAGAAATGTGGTGAAGAATGACATTGCTTTTAGATTCAGAGAATTTTTCAGTGTTCTATGTCACGAGGGTTTGGTTTCTTGTGTTCAGTGTTAGGGAAGATGAAATAGAAATGAGAGGCTAATGTGGGGTAGGATAAAGTTTGGCTGCTGATTTGCTGTCTCCTTTTTCATTCTCTCTCGATTATTGTTTTATTACATTCTCAAACAGAAGGGTCCAAAATTTGACAACGGAGAGAATTCTTTTTTTTTTTTGATACCCAAATTTCTCAACTTACACTAGACTATGTCCTGGACCACTCATCACCGGCCTCTCAGCAATGGGCGAAGGTAAATCGCGGCATATGCCCAAATTGACCAGGGTCTATGCACCATTTATACTCCTGGCCCCAATGGAGCCTTCCTTCATGAATATTACATCACCAAGCTGGTCCACCCACAAATAAGTATTACACCACTCAACTGCTCTATCCAGGAATCGAACTCCCCACACTGAGGTTACAAGACCAGCAATGTCCGTCTTTTGCCAACTCGGATGTGCCCGGGGGCAACGGAGAGAATTCTTTTTTAACTAAAAATGAACCTCAGACCCTTTTTTACTGCCAAAAGAAGCCAAACATGCTCCTAATTAGTGGTAAATTGTTTATGAAAATCAATGATTCTTAAGCAAATTGTTGACGACAGAATGAACTGATTTGTCGTCACAGATTATTTTTTTCCGTATTTCTCATTTTCTAACCTCTAGTTACATCATTTTTCTTAACAAATATAAAATATTAATGTGTAATGTGTCAAAGTATAAAAAATCTGTCAGCGTATTTCTTTGTGCAACTTATGAAACTCATTATTGTATTTTCGTAGAGAATGAAAACGGATATCATTTAGTAGTAATTTGAATAGCTAAGTCTGTATTTCTCATTTTCTAACCTCTTCGACGCCATATTTATACCAGTTTGTTCTTCAGTAGAATCGATTTCATTAATTTATGAATAATGTTACTTGTATATAATTGAATTATATAACGGTTTACATTATATCAAAAGGAGAGTGAATGAGTTATTATTATTATTATTTAGTTGAAGAAATTCTTTTCAAACGCACCTCACCTCATTATGTGTATGTAAATCATTATATACATATAGCACAACCGAAAAATTAATCAAAATCAATAATTAATTTTTAACAATACATTTCATAAATTTCATATTTTTAAATCATACATTTTTTATTTCATTAATACAAGCTTTAATGAAACTGGGTAAAATGACGCGACTTTTAAGAACAGCTCATTTGCCCATTTTAGCTGCCATAAATTGTCTTTTTCCTTCTGTTCCATATATTCATATGCGCTACTCACAAATCACATTCACGAGATGGAGACGAGGACATGCAGAGTTAATTATACGAATGGTATCTGATTTTTAAGCGAAATTTCAAATTGGTCTTTAAAGTGAAGGTAAATTATATATGCACTACATTTTTGTTTGCTACACCATATTTTAAATGTAATGAACTGATTTTCAATCCTTGCTAATCGCGCATATGTCCCAAAATTTTTATTCTTACTTTCAATCTCCTGTTTGTTCATTTCAAATAACGATTTTTGTCCAAAAAAATCCATTACAAGGGCATAAAAATCTCATTTCCCCTCGTATTTTTAAATAAGCAAAAAATCAACATATTCGACAAAATATTTTTCCACCACTTAAAAAACGCTTCAAAATATTTGGACAATAATATCATCAGGGACAAGATATGCGATTTAATTGAAAATTAAAGATAAAAATATGATAAAAGAAAAGTTAAAGACAATAATGTTAGAATAAGGAAAAATGAGGACATTTATTGCAATTAAAATTTGATGTATAAAAAATGGTGTTAATATGTTTTACATAAAGTAATTTTTCGACCCATCGGTAAACCAAATTAAATGAGGTTACAAAACTGGTCGCTTCTGTTAGCGGCCTTCAATCTAGATTTGACATGCCCGATGTGGACTAAAGATCGTTGTCTTCAAAATAAAATGCAATTCTTGAAGGAAAATTCTCAATGTTCAATCAAAAGATCCTACATTTTGGCATTTTAACTCCAACTTGCATACTCCATTATTAGTAAATTTAACCCTTGTTTGATAGTCATTATTTGGAAAAAATTAAAAAAATAATTTTTTAAATAGTAATTTTTAAGAAAATATATAGTTAAAAACTAAGAAAAATTTTGAATTTATTTTATTGTATAAATATGTAGTTGAAAACGAGCATATAAAAAATTAATTTTCAAATAACGACCATCAAACTCACAACAAAGGTGAAATGTAAGGCATCAATTGCAAGGAACCAGTTGCTTTAAGTGTTTATTAGTCCACGCCAAGGTTTAATGACTGCTACATCAGTTACAAAGTTATCAAATATGTGTCAGTATCGGGTGATTAAATGGGTTATAAATATACTTTAAGGATCTTTTTAAAATTTCCTTAAATCTTAATGGCCAAATGTGAAATTAAATCGTTGAAAATTTGGAAGCAACAAAACAGCACCTATACCCTGCAACTCAAAAGACATTTTGGTGCATGAGATTAGTGGTGGCAATGGGCCGAGTTGGGCTGGCTTGGCCCTTATAAGTACGAGCTCGGTTCGTGCTCGCCACGAGTCGAGCTCGTGCTCGTTTGTAACGAAGTTCGACTCGTTACTCGTGGATCGAGCTCGTGGCTCGTGGGTCGAGCCGCTGGCTCACGAGTTCGGATTTTTTAATTTTTAATTTTTTTATTTATACCTTTTATAAACCTTTAATATATATATATATATATATATATTTTTTTTTTTTAATAAAAGAAAGGGATAAACACTCATCCTTTATCCGACTACTTCAATTTCGAATAGACTGAATTAAAAATTGTACATGAAGAACTTGTTACGTGTATAATTTTTTAAAAAAATATAAAGGTAATTATTAAAAAAATTGATGAATATTGTTAAATTAAATATCGCTTACTTGACGAGATGCAATTTCGGCATATTTATCATGCAGTCGAAAATGACCGTCTTGTCAGTCATTCACGCACATTAATGCTTCCAAAATATCTTCTTTCAGTCGGCTTCTAATCCCGAACAGAACTCTCTTACCTGCACTATAGCAGACTCTGAAGCTACGTGCTAACCGGATGTGTTAGTAGGTTTTTGCCATCGCAGAAACCACTGGCTAACGGCGCTCGTACTTCTGCCAGAATTCAATTACTTTTTCTGAACTTCTCTTGATTGTTTTGTTATTAGGCATATTATCATAAAGCAATCAATTAATTCAGCAGACAAATCATTTAGACTTGCGTCTAATGTTTGATTACATGTGGTAGACAAAGTACTACTAGAAGAATCACATGCATTTGAATAATATATATATGAGTTAATACCTTCAAATAAAGTTAAAACTTCAGCGTTGTCTTCTGGTATATCAATGGGAGGAGCAGATGCAAAGCCAGAAGATACCTGATTAATATTTTTACACATTCGCTTTGTATATAATTCATACATTTCACATAAAATTTGTTCTAAATTTCAATAAGTGATAGGTACATTAAAAATTGAAGCTCTTGAAATTTGATCAATTACAAATTTAGACACAATAAAATATCAGGGGTTCATGATGCATGCTAACAGAAATAACATATGCAAGTCTTCCCAATATTTTCTAAACTTTAATTCAATGGAATATATAATTGAACTAAAATCGGTGTCATTTTTATATCTATGAAAAGCCCTAACAATTATATAAAAACGTTCAAGGACCATACAAATAGTGTGATAATAAACTCCAGACAACATATTTGTAGAATCATAAAAACTTGTCAAAAAAATTTTAAATTTTAAAAACAACATCCAATCGGACTCATTCAAAATAGTATCATCATAGTTTCTAATATACTTATTGTTATAAAATTCAGTTATTAAATGTTCAAAGCCATCGTATGAAGTGGAGTTCTATCTATACCCTACGTCACTAATAAATGTTTTTGTATGCGTCACCCCAGACTCGGCACAAAATTTCTCAAATGCTTGCTTTTTACTAAGTGAAATCGTAATATACATTAGTGCATCCCTAATTCTTTGAATTTCATTCTTAATATGTTTTAAACAGTCTCTCACTATTAAATAAAAAATATGGCATACACATCGAAATATGAAACAAATAACCATCGAATTTGGGCTGCAGCACTCTGCACAATTTATCGATAACTACCTTATTAACAGTAGCGTTGTCGAATGTGAATGAAAGAATTTTACTCTCACAACGATATTCTCTAACGATGTTCATAATAGTATTAAATATGTTGTTAGAGTTGTAAGGGAACTCAATAATTCTAAAAGCAATAATTTTTTATGCATATACCAAAGTGGGTCTATGTAGTGTGCAGTTGCAGTTATATAACCTATTTTATTACTTCTCATATATCTGAAGTTAAAGATATAACATCCTCATATTTTTCTAAATTGGCAATCAATAGTTTCTTTGTATTAAGAAAATATTCTATTGTATCAGAACGAAGAGTGTTTCGACTTACCCCAACGTATCTTGATTGAAGATATTCTTTCATGAAAGAGACAAAATATTGGTTGTCCGCTATTGCTAGAGGCAACTCAGCAGCAGCAACGAACTTCACTATTCTCGTTCGAACTTTCTCCTCCGAATACATCCATGTAGAAAGTGACGTAGTAGTAGAACCGATATCTAAACTACCAAATTGTACTTGCATTTGACCAGCAGGAAGAAGCCCATGTTTTGCCGCATTTGCTTTGTAGTGACGATTGAGGTCGGTGGTTCTAATGCCTTTTTGTTGTGTCAATCGTTGTTGACAGTATTTACATACTGCTTTAGATTCTGGAACTCCATTGACCATACGATCTGCTCGAATCAATTTAAAATGATCCTATCATTTTGCCTGCTTTTTCCCATTTATCTTCCCTCTTGCATTTGAAATATCTAATTCAGGTTTATCCTCTTGTCCTACCTCGAAAACATTAACGTCATTCAAATCAATTAGATTACTACCTCTATGAGTATCGAAATCCAGAATATTTTCGAGAATAGGTACTTCATTTAGACCGATGAATTCATTCTCAAATTGACTTTGCGATGTGAAAAGATTATTCGTCTCCGATACCGAATAAGCTTTTAACAAATGAACGTAGATCCATTTGTGAATTGATATAAAATGTATAGTAAGTCACAAATCAAGAATTGGAAGAAAGTTGATGTGTAATTAAAATTAAATATTGAAGTGGAATTGAGAAATGAATGTAAAATATGTAGAATTAGAGAGTAGAGAATGAGAGTTGGGTGAAAAAAATAGATTATGTGAATGGTACTTATAGGGAAAAAAATGAAGGGAAAAAAAAGTTAATTTAGTTACCGGAACAATCACTAAACAAAATTCAGTGACCGTTTCGATCATTGTTTAAGTTCAATGACCGTTGTGGGCGAGCTCCTGTCTCACCCACGAGCCGCTCGTTTAAAAACGAGCCGAGCAGGCTCAACTCGCTCGGGTTCGACGAGCCCGAACGGCTCACGAGCCGTTTTTCACGAGTCGACGAGCTGCTAGACTCGATTGCCACCTCTAAATGGGATGGACCAACTGCCAGATTTATTTCTAAAAGGACAACAATAACTCTGTTTTCTTTGTCACGCCAATATTAAACATTTTTAGTTGATAATGTTGAATGAGTGTTCATCTCCATCCTAAAAAGATCAATTAATTTTCATACCAAGCTCGAAGGAGATGCCTGGCCACTTTAACAAATCCTACCAGAGCCCAAGCATTATGATGGGATGGGGAGCTCGACTAGCCAAACAATCATCTCATAGGATCATGGGTGAAGCTAGGATTGTAGAATTGTAAAAACAAATTTCTATAACTAAAATCGTGGGAGTAGAATCATGAAGTACAAAATTTTAATTGCGGGAGCAAAACCGATAACTATAATAATTTTTTTGAAAATCTTAAAATAATTTGTACAAAATCTTGAATTTAAAATTTAGTATGAGAGGTAGCAATACTAAAACCCCCATTGCACAGTATGGGGATCCCTAACTTAGAGACTACCTGTCACAAGGGGCAGCTACACTGCCATAGGCCCTGGCAATGCTAGAACACAAGCTATTGGCAAAGTACAAAAACCCCACTCCACTGGTGCTAGAACATAATACCACAACATTTAATAAATCCAAATATTCATCGCTCAGTGTTACTTATATTGCTAGTGAGACTAGATGGCGTTACTCTTTTATTAAGTAAACCTTTCAAGTAAAATTTCATTAATAATACATTTGTATGTATAATCTTGATATATTGACTAAGTTTTGATAATAACAGACATTTTAAACTTCAAAGACATAACACATTTGAAAGCTATTCACGAGGAGTCAACATCTAGGGACCAAATTACCAAAATGTAAGTGAATCTTGCTTTTAATCAAAGTTTTCTATACGCCACATCAGCTAATACTCCTTATCATATTATTCTTGTACAGTAAACACTTCTGTTAGAATTTGGACATGACTCGAATTTCTTGTTGAAATAATTGAAGAATTCTAATTGAAATGCACGTTAAAAAGAATTCAGTTTGGAATGTTATTGGAGTCACATGTTAAGTTGAAATTCTATTTTGGAAACTCACTGGGAGTTGGAAATTGGTGTTGGACTTGGACTTGGACTTGGACTTGAAGAAGAATTCGGAATGGAGAAAACAATTTTCGAGCAGAACGCCCGGCACGATCTGTTTCGGATTTTTCTCTCATTTTTCGTTTTGGACTTGATTTAGGCATCCTACTTCATCGACAACTTTACTAGGAATATGTCCCCTACATATTCCCTATAAATATTAGATTCTTCTATACAGTTTCATGGTGTGAGATTACTAGAATTATAAGATCTATTGTAATTTTATTTATTTTCTATTATTCTTGAGTCAATAAAATCTCTTCATTGCTCTGCTATATTTCTTGTCTTTATTATTCTTTTACTTGATCTGATACTTATTATTTGTCATATAATTTCAACAATTTATTCCGGTAGTTTGTTTCATCAAATAATATTCAAATAATACATAATTCTTGTATTTCCAACATTGCTAACAGCGATCCGGACATATTATTTCTTCTAACAAGGGATATTTTGGTTATTTCATAACAAGTGGTATCAGAGCGATTCTATTATCTTGTTTGTTTCACAACAAGTGGATCAGAGCCTAGGTTCAGCAGTTCTGTAAGAGCGCAGGGTTTGATTTGTTCGAGGTTTTTGTTCATGATAGCTTCCATGAAGTATGAAATTTCGCTTTAACCGTAGAGGAGAAATTAACAAGATGCCCTCAACTTTAACCATAGAGGAAAAATTACATAAGGATAAGAATGCAGTTTCTTACATTCATCTTTATCTATCAAATACCATTCTTTAGGATGTTTTGAAGGAGGGGTTCAGCAACTGTTTTTTGGTTGAAGTTAGAGCAATTAAGTATGACTAAAAGTCTTACAAGCAAGCTGCATCTCAAGCATCATTTATACTCTCATCGAATGGTAGAAGGAGGATCATTGGAAGATCACCTGACTGTATTTAAAGAGATCGTCGCTGATTTGGAAACTTTGGAAGTAAAGTATGATGATGAAGATTTGACCTTGATCCTATTTTGTTTATTGCCCGTTTCGTTTTTTTATTGAAAGACACGATCTTATATAGTCGTGATACTCTCACCATAAAGGAGGTGTATAGTGCTTTGTATTAAAAAGAAAAAAATGAAGCATTTGGTTTCTTAGGCTAGAGATGGAGAAGGCCTGATTGCTCATTGTGATTCTGAAAGGGGCAGATCGAAATTTAAGTTCAGTAATAAGATGTGTAACTACTGCAAGAAGAAGAGCATATGAAAAATGATTACTACAAATTACAGAATAAAGAAAGGTTGGCTGCAAGTCAATATGGAAAGCAATAAGAGATTTCAGGTAAATTAGACCTCGCAGAGGACATTGTAAGTGAGGGAAAGCTTTTGGCTATTTATGACATCGAGTCTAAACTAGATGAGAATTGGATTCTGAATTCAGTGTGTGTGCTTCATATGTGTCTTAATAAGGACTT
>CAIGRP010039799.1:0-49202 GCA_903798385.1 Fraxinus cuspidata
TTTTTCAATTGGGTATGGCTTCGACTATTCCCACAGTCCACCAACCCCATTTAGATATTGTTTGAGCCCCATTTATTTGAAAATTTTCAAAACTCATTTTTAACCACACATTTTTCAATAAAATAATATTACACGTAAATCAAAATTTTTTCTTACTTTTTAACCACGCATTCTCCAAAAATCACTAATCAAAAATGTATTTTTTTCCTCTCAAAATGGAGTTCAAACAAAGGCTTAGTTAATGGGTGTATAATAGATATACCAAATTATTACTGCAAACCCTGATATATTATTATGATGAAGGATGAACAAAGATCCAGAACTATGATTTAAAATTCTCTCGACTCATCCTCTAATTGTCAAACCAATTGACCCTACGTCCATTTCAATATAAAGGATTAGTCAATCAAATAATAGATAGTAAATATGTCGGTTTGAAAATAAATGAATTGCTACTCATTGAATATTATTCTCATCAGACTTAAACCTAAACTCAAATAAAATAAGAAAGGTTTGTACAATTTTCTACTACAATCACCTACTTTCTAAACATTTGTGTTGGGTCACAACCCCTCGAAAAATATCTTCTCCTACTTCTCCCTATTTCCCTCCATATAGAACATGCATCCGTCTTCCATAAAATGGTTGTTGTAAATTCAATTCCACTAGAACTCCGGCCTACAGAATCAACCCGACAAATCTACATAACCACACCCTCTCCCGCCTCATCAAATCCAACCTCATCGCCACCTTCAAGGAATTTATGTGCCAAGACCACTGCATTCTCACCCTCGAATGTGTTCTCAACCATCCGATCAAAATGCATCGTCGATATCAGCAATTAAGCCGACCCAGTTCTCGCAATAACCAGGAAAAGATTCAGAGATGAAATTAGAAAATGATGGAGCGATTTGTGCAATGAAAGTAAGGGATTATCGAGGCTAATTAAGGGAGGTGTATTCAATTGAGACTTATTATAACTTTTTTGAATTTAAGAAAGTTTAGATGTAGTCAATATAGACTTTTGAAAACTATCTAAAAGCATTGGTGTATTTAATTGAGACTTTTATAAACTTTTAAAAAGTCTTTAGTCTTTAAAAGTCATGATATATTCAATTAAAATTTTTTAGATATCTCTATAAATTGTGGTATTTAAATTTTTTTTGATTTTTAGAGACTTTCATAAAAGTCTCCAAGGTACTAACTTTTAAGCAAAAATTACTAAAATAAAATCTCAAAATTTATCTCTCATTAATCACAAGATTTTAGGAGACTTTCACAAAAAAATAAAGAAATTAATATGTATTTTTTTTCAATATTTCTCTTTCATTTTCTCACATTAGAGTTATGATCAAAATTTACTTGTTTCTATTGATTATATTAGTTTTTATTTTTATTTTTCACTTTCTTATTGTTTATTTCTATTTTCTAGGAAAGAATTAAATTGTATTCTTATAACTTTTTTTTTCTTTTTTCATTCATTTTTCTAAAAAAAAAAGTCTATTTTTAATTAAATTATAAAATTTTATATAGACTAATTTAAATATATATTTTTATTTATTCTTTAAAGTTATATTATATTAATAATATTGAATATTAATTTTTTTTAATACGTATTATTATTATTATTATTATTATTGTTATTATTTAATTAAGGTTTTAATTTTTTATTCTTTTTAAAATATTTTTTTATTATATGGGAGGAAATGGAAGGATAAGGAGAATTGTGAGAACTACCAACTCATATGTGATAATTTCACAATATTACACTAGATCCATATAAATTCAATTTCAAATAAAAGTCTTCAAAATTCTTTTGAATTCTAAAAAAGTTTATAAAAATTTTATAATGAAAGTCTATAAAAGTCTACAAAAGATTACCACTAATTCCATACAAATCTCTAAAATATCCACGGAATTCACAGAAATCATCACTTTAAAAAACTCTATCAAAATCTTCTAAAATCTCAATTGAATACACCCCATAGGTCTTTGATTGATACCTAGACGAAATAATAAATAGTCACAATATATAAGATGATGAGGAGTTGGCGGGGGTGCAATGTTACATTGGATGAATATTTGGGATAAATGTTGAGCAGAGGGATGAGGTGGATGTTGTGGAGGTAGTGGTGAGAAGAAAATCAATGGCGTCGTAGTAATGCAGATGAGAAATTAGGTGGTTGTGGACTGGGTGACATGGTTGTGGTGGTGGGCTGTGAGGGGGGGGGTGGTAGATTGTGGATTTGAGGCAGAGGCAACGATTTGGACGGTGCCAACTATGATGGAGTAGGATGGGAAAGAAGAAGAATAATAACTTTTGACCAATTAATTTGTTAATTTGTGATAAATAAGTTACTATATATAAAAATGGGTGATTTACGATTAAATTTATTATTGTAACTTATATTTTGTCTTTATGATTGTAACGTGTATGATTTATTATTAGTACGTAATTGTGAGAATAAATTGTTTATTATTGTGTTCTTAACTTATTTAATTAATAAATGAATCATAAAAATTTTATCACTTCGTCACCTAATTTTTTAAAGAATTTCATAGAAATTTTAAATTTGATAGATTACGGTAATGAGGTATTTTTTTCCAATAAAAAATTTGAAATGGCCATTTTATTCTATGGGTCCTACTTATTGACTAATGTTCAATTCCCCATTCGTAGATTCTGTACACGCGCATCACCAACACGTGGTAACAGGTACCCCGCTGTTATTTATTCATTCATCTCAAGAAACAAAAGTTTACAAGAATGGAGACGCTCTCACATTTCTCTCTCTGTACAATTCTTTCTCTCTCTATATCTCTTCGCAATTCTCTCTGTATAATTATATAGAGGGTTTTTGTCGCTACAGTTCTATTTATTTAACACTTGATAGACCGTTTTCTTGATTTCTCGAAGTTTTCAGGCAAGGTCGCCGGCCTCCGGCATGGAACTCCGGCGGCTTCCGAAACCCACCATACCTTTGACTCGATTTCCTAGCTAAGCTTACCCAAAAGACAAACAGTTTAGCGTCAAATTGGTGACTTAACCAAACTCTTGCCGAACTCTTTAACAATCACTGACCCATAAAAAGGAGAGGTCTGACTTTTATCAATAAGATTATAGCTCGCAGCTGAAATTCAGAGACGATGTCTAGTGCTAATGCAAACTCAATGGACGGGTCCGAAGATGTGGGGGTGAAGGCGGTGAACAAGCGATTTGAAGGGTTAATGGCTGTCCGTACAAAGGCAATTAAAGGAAAAGGAGCTTGGTATTGGTCTCATCTTGAGCCCATTCTGATCTCGAATCCTGAAACCAATCTCCCAAAGGCGGTGAAACTAAAGTGCACTCTCTGTGACGCCACATTTTCCGCGTCAAATCCGTCTAGGACTGCCATCGAACATTTCAAGAGGGGGACTTGCCCCAATTTCAGTCCGGTGTTGAAGCCCGTTTCGCTGTTACCTCCATTGGCCTCGCCTTCTTCGCAGCATAATCATCGCAAGCGAAGCTCACAATCACAGCAAGCAGCAGGCGCTTCTTCCAGTGTTTATCCAGTTAACACGGTTGATATGTCGAGGCTTAGTAATGAATTGAGCTTTTCGCCTACTCCAATTGCACAGGTGACAGGTTTGAATCAGCAGCCACTGATTTTGTCAGGTGGGAAAGAGGATTTGGAGGCATTGGCACAGTTGGAAGATAGTGTTAAGAAGCTCAAAAGTCCAAAAGTTTCGCCTCGTCATGCTTTAAACAAGGACCAAGTTGATTCAGCTTTTAATTTCTTGGCTGATTGGTTGTATGAGTCATGTGGATCGGTGTCATTTTGCAGTCTCGAGCATCCCAAGTTCAAGGCTTTTTTGAACCAGGTTGGCTTGCCTGCAGTGTCTCGGAGGGAATTTATGAGCGCGAGGCTTGATTCTGAGTTTGAGGCAGCAAGAATGGAGTCAGAAACTAGAATTAGGGATGCAGTCTTTTTCCAGGTTGCTTCAGATGGATGGAAGGGTAAGAGTTGCACTCGTGGAGAAGAGCGTTTGGTTAAGTTTTCGGTGAACCTTCCTAATGGGACGAGAGTATTTCAAAAGGCCGTGTATGTAGGCAGTGGTTCAGTGCCATCAGAGTATGCGGAAGATGTTTCTTGGGAGATAATAAGAGGAATCTGTGGCAATGCCACGCAAAGGTGCGTAGGAATTGTTTCAGATAAGTACAAAGCAAAAGCATTAAGGAATTTAGAAATTCAGAATCACTGGATGATTAATTTATCCTGTCAACTTCAGGGATTCTTAAGTTTGATCAAAGATTTCTGTAGAGAACTTCCTCTTTTTAGAAGTGTAACTGATCATTGTTTGAAGATTGCAATTTTTTATAACTCCAAGTCTCAGATTAGAAATAGTTTTCGCAAGTTTAGACTGCAGGGGGTTCAGTGTGCACGGTTCATTAGAGTCCCTCATAAATGTGACATCTCGAAGAATATTGGGCCTTTTGTTGCAATGTTAGAGGATATATTGAACAACTCTCGTGTTCTACATCTAGTTGTGTTGGATGATTTGTATAAAGCTGTTTGCTTAGAGGATCCTACCGCGAGGGAAGTAGTAGATCTGATACAGGATGTTGGTTTCTGGAATAACGTGGAGGCTGTTCATGCATTAGCGAAATTGATCACACAAATGGCGGAAGACATTGAAGCTGAAAGGCCATTAGTTGGGCAATGTCTTCCACTTTGGGAGGAATTGAGAGCTAAAGTAAAAGATTGGTGCTCCAAATATAACTTTGCTCAAGGGCCCGTTGAGAAGATAGTTGAAACGCGATTTAAGAGAAACTATCACCCAGCATGGTCAGCTGCATTTATACTTGATCCATTATTCTTGGTGAAGGATGTGAGTGGGAAGTACCTTCCACCGTTTAAGTGCTTGACACACGAACAAGAGAAGGATGTTGAAAATCTCATAACACAGCTAGTTTCAAGGGAGGAAGCTCATAATGCATTGATGGAACTTATGAAGTGGAGATCAGAAGGGTTGGATCCGTTATATGCACAGGCAGTTCAGGTGAAGAAACGAGACCCCGAGACAGGGAAGATGAAGAATGCTAACCCTCAAAGTAGTACAGTTGTGTGGGAAACCTGCCTCAAAGAGTTCAAGTCACTGGGTAAAGTTGCTGCGAGGCTTCTCTTCCTTCATGCAACCTCGTGTGGGATTAAGTGGAATCTGTCCTCCATGAGATGGTTCTGTTTGCAAGGACACTCAAGATTAGGCCTAGAGAGAGCTCAGAAGCTCGTTTTCATTGCGGCACATGCAAAATTCGAGAGACGGGATTTTTCCAGTGAGGAAGAAGAGGATGAGGAGCTGTTTGGCGTCATGAGTGGTGAAGATGATATGCTTAATGAGGTTCTTGCAGATTCATCTTCAATGTAATGTTTTTATCCGTTAATTCATGTAGAATTCTGAGTGTAGGATTTACTAAATTCTTTTTCAAATCTCTTTAGTCTATTTCTCAAGATTTAAAGATTTTATAGGACAGAAATCCAGCTATTGTATTTCTGGAAACTGCCAGAATATTTAATTTCAAGACCTATGAAATGGAAAATAGAGGTTCTTGGCGAGTACAGAGGAAATCCATTCTTATTGATAATGATAACTTTCGTCCAAAAAATAGAACAGGAATTTACTATAGATAGGTCTCATGATCCTTCTTATGAAACTTCATTATGTTCTTACATTAATAACGAATTGCCACCATTTGCTAATTGTAGGTTCAAGACTGTATCTCATGTTGGTTGTTGGAGTACACTATGGTAATTATAATTTCATGAAAGTATCCAAATGGTGCTTTGATTTTGGTCTACCAGTACTTCACACTGTTCTCTCGAAAACTTTCATAACTGAGGTGCAGTGGATATTCTGTTAAGATTGCCATATTCTCCCAGAAACATAATTATTTGTTCCTGACTTCCTGTCAAGTAGACATAATATGTTTCAAACTCAACTGTTGGTGGTAATATCAGAATCCCACTTATCCTTTCTTCTGAGTAGAATTGCTTCTTATACTCAGGTTATATATCATATGGATATTTAACTAATAAATTGAGGTTTCTTTGAGGAAGTTGAAAATATTTGAGGTTTAATTATTGAGAGAAAAAGGTATCCTTATAAATTGCATGATAGATGGGCATGAACCCTTTGAATTTTCAATTCTAATAATTTCTCGCACAAGCTCATCATGAATATTGCTTATTTTTTCATTCTGCTGTTGGTGGTAATATCAGGAAGCTCAATGCTGCATAGAATTTTTTGTACTTTTCTAGCAACTTTAATAACAAATTCATGTTCTTTTGTTGCATTACCTAACTCCAGTCATATTTCCCCATCCACCACATCTATGTGCATTGCAGCATTAAAATGAAAGGCAAATTAAGCTTTATCATTCTCAGAATTTTCTTAATTACTGTTTAATAAGCTTATCTGTTCGTTTGTTCATGTTTGATTGCCTAATGATATTCCATGCGTATTCCCAGACTGGAGTGACTTTTATAACTGCATGGGTGGAATAACAGACTATTTTAAGTTCAGACAAGAAAGGGGTCTCCAAGGAACATTATACGAACACTAGTTTGCCTTTGTTTCCATTTTCTAGAGTTATTCTTACCTGAATTTGTTGGGTGGGTGGCAAACCAGACTCGGTCCTTGGAAAAATCAAGAAACAAATCTTTGTTGCTGAAGAAGCACTATTTACTCCCATCTACATCCCAAGAGTGGCTGTCTAGTAGGATATGGGAGTACCCCACCACAGAGAGTGGAAATCCACAACTTTATTGTCAACTGTCATGGTCAAACGGAAAAGAGGGCTGAAGTGTAGTTATCTCTCTCTCTCTCTCTTTCTTTGTTTGGGTTAAATTATATTACTAATCTTTTATCCTATTATCTTTTCAGTAGCTTGTCTTTTAAACATTCAAATGCTCTCTCTTTTCAGGTTGGACCCTTTGTAAAAGTTTTCAACCTGAGCGTCAAAGAATTTGAGTTTTGCACTGTGATTAGTTACTCTGCTATAATTGTTGAAAGGTCTTTCGAGCAACCTGCAATTAAGGAGGCTGTCGGTATCATGAAATGCATTTCAGGAGCTGAAATTGATATTGCAACTACTTAAATTGATTTATAGATTCTAAGCAGTAGCATTTTTTTTTTTTTTTTACCATAATCCCACAGGTTGATATTCCTGGTGGTGGAGCTGTTACTTTCTCCATTTCTCGCTTTACACGGGGTCGTATACTGGTACGCTCTTACTCTAATAACATAACTTTTTCCTATCTTCTGTCCTTTACCTAGCTATACTTTCCAAATATCATCTCACCGTTTTGAGTCATGCTTGGTTTTAAGCTTGAAACGTATTGTGTGGAAAAATTGGGACAAAGAGCATGCTTGGCTAAGCTTTTGTTTCCACATTGGTTTCAAAATAAGAATTTTTCCGACTTTGACAAGCACAAAAACTAACTTGGTAACTTACTGTTAAATTTTTTTAAGCTGAGGCAAACATGCACATAGAATCCTTTTCTTCCTTACAAAGATTTTGAATTGTACACAACATAAACAAAGGATAAGAATTATTAAAACTTTTAGCCATATTTGATGTGCTAGGACACATAAATATATACTTGATTTGTACAGGTATTTATTGGTACTGGCCAAGGAAAAAAGGTGTGTGTCAACTAAAGATGTGCATGATCATCCATTAAAGACTTTATGATAAATGGTACAAAGGATGGTAGCAAAGGTTAGAGATTGATGGGTTATACAAAGTATATGGGGACACTGCATATGAGATCCTATCAATTAGTCATTATCCCATTCCTCAATTATAGTTGTAAAGCAGTTCTTCTTCTTTTGTTATTAAATTATTCTTTTACCGAGGCTTTGATTGCCTCTCCTGTAGATTTATGCACTTCTCATCATAGAGCCCCTATAGGTTAGTTTAAACTTTAAAACATTTCTAATTTCTTTAAACATTTATGTGAGAAAATGATGTTAAAAACGAATAGAGGGAAATGTGTTCTCTCCTTTAATCTCTTTTGCCAGTCCTATGTTTCACATGGTCCAAAGCTCAGGCAAAGGAGGGTTGCAGTTTTCCGACAGCTAGCACAAAACTTAGTCAAAATCTTGTAACATGAATCCTAATATACATTGTCGTTGTAATCTGTTTTGCACATCAATAGTCAATGTAGATGATTATACATAATAATCAAAAAACTTTGTATTTCTGCTTTTTGATGCTTGCCAAACCTAAACGAGAAAAAGGATCAGCTTGAAAGCCAGTGTTGACTCCTATGTTTTTCGTAGCCGGACACAAACCTAGGAAAGGAAGAGGTTTGTGGGCTTTTGGCTGCCGACAGGTTTACAGTCTAAGTTGAAGTCTCTGAGCTTTAGCCAATCGAGCAAGTATAGCTAGTATATAACTTTGTCAAGTCTTATAACATGAATACTATACATTTACTTAAAATCTTTTTACGGGTCCATGGTCGAGTTGAGTTAGATGATTATAATTAATACATAATACTCAATGATACTTTTCTAATTCTGCTTCTTTATGCTTGCTAATTTACCTCTGGTTTTTTGACTTAGGTACACAGTTTGTGGGGAGAGAGATTGTCCTTTTGGCAAGTGAGATTACTACTGACTGCTCACCTAACTATGAAGGAAAAAGGGGTTTTATTAGTATGGCATGGCTCCATTGTTAGTTTGCTCGTGTTTTAGTAAAAAGGTGAGGGGGATACAATGATTAGTATAGAGGGCAGTACCCCCGTTATATCAGAATATCAATTCTTTCAATGTTACTTCATTATTACACTCTCTCTTTTTCCATGCCTTTTATCCCCACTTAAATAATAAATATTGATTGATTTTGAATTTGAAATCCTTCAAAATGGATTTAAATATAGAGTTACTGTTGCTTGATTTTACTTTTTACTTGTAAAAATTTACTATCTTTGTTGATGGGTAAAGAAGAACTGTGTGGATGTTTGAGCGACCTTTAAAAGATATGGAGAATTCTCTGGAGAGACTTGAATACTTACTCGAATTAAGAAAATTTAAGTGCAATCTTGTAGGATTTTTAATAATGATTAAATAAATGCACATCGAGTTTTTAAAAACAAACATTTTAATTGCATGAAAGTTTTAGAATCTTTATTCATTATTACATTTTTGTCCCCAGTTTTTTTCATTGTATTTTTAGTCTCAATTAACACAAATAGTTGTTAATAACCGTTTCTGTCCATAAATTTCGTCAAGAGGGTAAAAATATTTATTTTCAATCTTATTTTTAAATAAGTTAAAAAAAACAAATATAAAATTATGAGAAAGTATTTGTTCATTTTAAAGCATGTTAATAGTATTTATTTATTTTATTATTATTTATTTATTTTTGCAAAATAGTGAGTAAAGACAGTATTTACTAGTTAATGAAAGGAAAAAAATAATATGAAGCTTAAAGTTATAAACGTGATAATGAATAAAGGTTAAAAACCTTTGATGTAATTAATATAGTGGACTAGTTCATTGTAAGAACAAGGATAGATTTTAGTTTTATCAAATTATTTAACTTCTTATTAAATTAGATTGTAGAGATTGAAGGAAGACATTTACTTATTTAAATATGGAATATAGCCTCCACAAACTAAAATTATTATTTTTTTTTTAACTTTTATATTCAATAGTCACACATTTTAAAATGGAGTTTTCAAAGATAATTTAGAAAAGTTAAAAAATCAGTTTTAATGGATAAGAGGTAAAAGTTGGTACTTCGATTTCAATACGAAAGAATTGCACTAGATAGATTGCCAATACATAATTTCGTCACAGGTATAACATGTTAACATTCTTTAGTTCTATTTTTTGACGTGCGATAAAACTATACTTTTCACATTATTGAATAATAGAATTTATTTAAAAAATGCTTAATCTTTTTACTTATAATATCCATAAAACAATGATGATAGGATGATTCCCTGGAGACATAATAACAAGGATACCACATGAAAATGGAAAATTTTGTGCAAAAAAAATGAGTAATAACTATTATGAGAAAGATAGTGGCAATAATCATTTGATTACCAAAAATTTTAGATCGAAGAAATTAGGTTTTATTTATTTTTATTTATTTATTTATTTATATATTTTTGAGAAGATGATAAACTGGAAAGTCATTAAATTTATATAATATCGAGATAAAAATTAAGCCCTTATTTGGTAGAGATCAAAATCTAAATTTTAATTTAAATCAAAATAAACAATTAATTTTAATCATATATCATGGAATCCACAATTTTTTAACTACAAATTTTATCAAAATTTACTAAAAATATAATTGAATCCCTACCAAGCAAGGACTAAATATCAAAAAGTCAGATATTACCCCTTCGGGGGTGGCCGAATTGGTGGAGCAAGTGAGCGCGGAGACCGAAGGTCACGAGTTCGAATCTCCCTGCCAACACTTCTTCGGTCGAGCCCGTCGTACAGGGCTTGCCTAGTGCGGTTTATCTCTCCTGTGTGATTTGCGGACTATTACACATGAAGCGAGGTTTACCCAGTGCGCACTCACGAGTAGCGACTGCGGGTTCCTACGTCAAAAAAAAATATCAAAAAGCCAGAAATTGCTTCAGTTTTCCTATTGATCCTACGTTACTATTTGAAAAAATAATAGCCAAAAAGGAATAATAAATTAACTAGTCTAACTCACTCTACACCACTACTTGACCCTAAAGTAACCGTAAAATAGATCTTCATGACTTGGAAGTCGATCAAAGCTCCACTTTAATTTATAATAGGAGAAAACTATGAAAATTAATATTTATAGCAATAGGACCACTTAATTTTAATATAATGAAAGCTAAACCATTCAATCATTTTGTACGACGTGAAACAACGTAAGTGTAGTGAAGGTCACCCAACTTTCACCTCAACTGCAATTAAGAATGCAATTAAAACACCGAGCTTCAATTTAATAGCAATCGAAACACTATACTTGATTGTGTGTCAATTAAAACAAACTAATTCCTCATATCTTTATCCCAGTTATCAAATTTTGACATTTAGACCTCAATTTATAAAAAAAATATTTCATGTTTTTTTTTTCAAATAAATTAAAACCCAAAAGTATAGTCTTAAAATTGGGCCATTGGGTGAAAAAGAAGAAAAATCTTGTATATGGTTTTTTCCCATATATGTATCTGAAGTCTTCTGTCTCAACTAAAGATGAAGATGGATTGAAATAAGTGGCCTCATTCCCCTTTAAATTCCGACAGTGTACATCCATTCAAGAATCCAACCATTTTGGTTTATTCAACAGTGGACTGTACAAGAAAAGGAAAAATAAGCTAAAATTATGTTTCACATGTATGAAATATGCATGCAGTCTATGGTTTCAACTTCTCAACCTGATCCAACTGCTCATTTGCACATAGTTTCGATACGAATGCCGCAGTATCATAGAATTCAGTATGTTGAACCCATTCGTCACCGAAAATAATATCATATTTCATCCAGACACGAAAGCGAAAATTAGGGTTGGAAAAAACTCTTGAATCGCATCGAATCAAACTAAACCGAACCGAACGGTTCTTCTTAAGTCAAATACCCGAACGGATATCTGAATAAAAAGTCGACGAGTTTGATTCAATTCTCGGTTCTAGATGAAAAATCGAATAAGAACCGAATTTCTCTAATTTTTAAAATTTTTTATCTTAAATAAGTCAAATTATTTAATTTTTTTCTAAATACATTTGCTAACTAATTAATTTAGCACATACCCAAAATATGATTTTATTATTTCTAATTTTCAGCTAAACTCAACTTAATCAAGTTGACATAAATTTTATACAAATTCTATCGTAGTATCGTTTTTGCCGTTCTATTATTGTGAACTCGCTATCTTCCTCTTCCTATAATTTTAAAGGTCAAATTTATGAAGAACTCAACAAAGAGAAGCACAAAAAATATCACAAGATTGGACTACAATATTTTGTAAGAGCTAAGATTAAACATGGCATAGTCGAATTAATGTAGCGTTGTTGTAAATGTTTAAAAAAAAAAAAAACTCATTATCGTATGGAATTCAGGAACCGAACCGAACCGAACCGAACCTGAACGATTCCATAATTAAATTTGAACCCTACGATTTCAGTCGGACCATGTCTAGCCCTAGCGGGATCCATCAAAAACAAAATAATTTAACGATATAGCACACTTTATTATTGCCCATGATCATTCGACCCATAAATTCTATGTTCATACTCCAAAAAACTCAAAAACGTGTTCATATTCAGTTATTGAGATGTTCGTGTAAAATATATTGATAAAACAAGCAAAATTATTCAACATTGACCTGTGCAGCTGAAGCCTCCATCAGCCCATTGCGAATCTGCTCACCAATATCCCGGACATGACCTGGACCATGGGGTATGAAAACTGTTGTGTTCTTGGAACTATTTCCAAGATCTTTGATTGTGTCGAAATACTGGGTGATCATGATAAGATCCATCACCTCCTTAGCCGAGGTGCCTTCAACCTTGTGGGAGAAGTTCAAGATGTTCTCTCTCAAGCCATCGGTAATTGCTTGACGCTGTCTAGCGACCCCGACTCCACCAAGATATTTGGCTTCAGCATCAGCTTCTGCTTTCTTGACCTGGAGAATCTTCTCTGCTTCTCCCTTGTATACACTAGCAAGCTGCAACCTTTGAGCTATCGTGCAGGGGGGAAAAGGCACCAATTATTTGGGTTAGAAACAATATCAGATGATGTCAAGTTTGAGACATGGAAAAGAAGCAAGGAAAACTGAAAAATCTCTCTGTGGAGGTATCATGCTTTAAAAAAACAGACGATGAAGAGAGGAACTGCAAAAATAAATATAATCAAAATGTTGCAATATTAACGGGATAAACTAAAATCACAAATTATAGACAGGACCCTTTAAATAACCATCATTGTCCAATAACGATTATCGTGCTAGTCAGAAAATAAAATCACCTTATAATAATTTAAAAAAGATAACTCCTAACGACAATTCACTTGATCACCTTCACTTTCACCACTTAATTATTAAGTCCAAGGATGGAGAAACATCAAACTTGCAAATGCAAACTGTTGCTACCATTCTAACAAGGGTGTCATCAACTGAGATTTTAAGAAATTTTATAAGTCATTCTAAACTCGGGTGTCCCATTTTAATGAATTTTATTAAAATACATTAAAATCTATGTGTCCCCAACAAAATTTTTAATGGGTTTCAAATATATCATTTAAAATCTAGGTATCTTCAATACCTTGTGGATTTATAAAGATATCATTAATAAAGGGATTTCAAAAGATTTGGATGGATTTCATGATTAAAAATACACACAACAAACTCTTTTGAAATTTCACAATTTTTAATGAGATTCTTATAGATTTTGTAAAAATCTATTCAAATTCACGAAATTCATTAAAATCTACTGACTTTTGAAATCCATTAAAATCTTGAGGACACCCCAGTATATTTCTAATTCATAATCCTTTCCAATCCCAAACCTAAAAGTCCTTTTTGATTTATCATAAATTACATATTCTCAAACTGCTCAAGTACCAGACAGGAACAACCTATACATATATATGGATTTAAGGGAGCAATTCAAGCAACCTTACATTTCCGTTCTGAAATTTTGATTAATCCTGCACCTACATGGTTATATACACTATAGATATATACTGAAATACTAATACCCTCCAAGTGCACATATATACAAAACCTATAGTGGGGCTATAATATATACTAAGAAACACTGACCAAAAGTCCATAAAAAGAATGAGCAAGGAGCTCGTGATTTAACGTCAGAAATACAATCGTGCAACAGTTTAGCACTCAACCTGCAATAGTCTTGGCTTCTAGACATATAATGATCGCATTTTAACCGGAAAGTGAAAATAATACATAAAAATAATAATAATAATAAAAAACTGCTAGGGTCCTAACCTGCATTTATCTCATTCATTGCTCTGCGTACAGAGGGGTCAGGAATGATGTCGACCATCAATATGTGCTCTATGTTATATCCATATTCTCCCATCACCTGACATATGAAGTCAACTTAAAATGGTTTTCAAATATAACTATTCAGTTCAGCCATTTGAAGATACAAGATAAAATGACAAGAAGCATATCAACAACATGAAGAATAAGGCTGATATCCACACTGATCAGTGATCACAAATATGCAACAGGCAGTGACATATTCTTCTTTTCTGGGAAGAGTCGTTGTCCTATTATATACAGATTTTTCTTCCTCTTCATTTCAATTATAAACTACAAAGCTTAGCAGTTCATATTTCGACATGCATGAAAATAGAATTCTCGACCATGCCGGTGATCATATTTTTCGTCTACTGGTTGAAAAGTAGTGTTTGAGGTTAGAAGAAAAAGACCAGAAGGATGCAAAAAAGGTTAAATTTACAAAATGAAACTTCAAACTAGTGAATCGTGGATTGCAGTGATCCTTACCAATCTGAAATCAAGAGAAAAAACCAGAAGGGTGCAAACAAGGTTAAATTTACAAAATGAAAACTTGAAACTAGTGAATCGTGGATTGGAGTGATCTATTAGTTGTAAATATTTTATTTTTTATCACATGTAATGCACGTGCACAAGTATTTACTCTTCCTAATGTGTATATGTGTACTGTTCATTTGAGGAAATAAAGTAAAGTCATTTTTTCCATTTTTCATCTCTCGAAAGTTCGATCTCTCTCTCTTTCATGGTATCAGAGCTAACCCTAGCCCCCTTCGATTCTTCCTTCGTTTCGTGATTTTCTTCATTTTTTATCATGATTTTTCCTTTCTTTCTATCACAAGTCTATGGCTCCATCTTTGAGTAATTCCACCATTTTTGAGGATTATTCCAATCCTCTATATATCAAGCACGGTGATCATCCCGGTGTTGTGCTTGTTTCTCAGCCACCTAATGGCAATAACTTTCTCACCTGGAATCATTCTATGTACATGGCTCTCTTATCAAAGAACAGGTTGTGTTTTGTCTATGGTACTCTGCCCTCGCCTTCTCAATCCGATCCTAAGTAGAACGCGGCTTCGTTGTAACACAGTCGTGCTTTCATGGCTTTTAAACGCCATGTCCAAGGAGATTGTTGCATCCGTGATCTACATTGACTCCGCTGCCTAGATGTGGAAAGACCTCAAGGAGCGGTTTGCTCAAAGTAATTGGCCTCGAACCTTTCAAATCCATAAGAATATTGCTTCTTTGAATCAAGAAGCATCAACTGTAAGTGCCTATTTTACTCGATTGAAATGTTCTTGGGAGGAAATGATACATCTCCATCCTTTTCCCACATGCTCTTGTGGAGCTCTTAAGAAAATTGTTGAATACCAGCAAGAAGACTACGTTCTTCAATTTTTGATGGGGCTTAATGAGTCATATGCTTCCCTACGGTTCTTCAAGAGGAAAAACAGAGAGAGGTTGTTTCTGATTCTATAGTCTCTACTGAATCAGCTGTGATGCTTTCTAACCGTGATACTACTGATCCAGTTATGGAAAACCTATTGGATCTCGCAGGGAGGGCCCACTTTGTACACACTGTGGTTTATTAGGCCATACTATAGATAAATGTTACAAGATCCACGGGTATCCTCCTGGATACAAACAGAAATCACGGAATTCCACTGTGAATCAAGTCGCCGCTCCACCAGTTTCTGATTCAGTTTCAACTCAATTTCCTTTTTCTCAAGAGCAATGTAATCAACTCCTTGCATTACTCCAAAATATTCTAGTTTGTCATCTGTGAATCAAGCAGGTACAAGCTCTGCTTTATCATCTTCTTCTATACCTTCTACATCCAATTCTCATTTTTCAGGTATTCCTGTTACTTTTTCTTCTACTATTGGTCACCATACCAGTCCAATAGAGTCTTGGATTCTGGATTCCAGTGCCACTGATCATATGATTGGTTCTATATCTTGTTTTTCTTCCATTCGTACTTGTGTAAATATTTCTGTCAAGCTTCCTAATGGTTCACATACAAAAGTCACACATATAGGCACAGTTAGGCTTTCTGATTCTCTTGTTCTAACAGATGTCTATATGTTCCTGCATTTGCTTTCAACCTTATTTCTGTCAGTAAATTGGCTTCACAGTCATCATGTTTCTTTTTGTTCTTACATGATTTTTGCTATATTCACGACCACTCAAATTGGAGGATGATTTGAGTAGCTAAACAAGTACAAGGCTTATATCGTTTGCTGCAAGTTCTGAGCATCTCCTGTTTCTTGTAAACCTGTATACTATTGTTTTTCCCTCTTGTAACTATGTTAGTAATACTTCACATATATGGCATTATTGTCTTGGTCATTTGTCTGACTCCAGACTCTGTGACATTGCTTCTGATCTTCAAAGCTTCACATATAAACATAATAAACATTGTGTTGTTTGTCCTATTGCCAAGCAAAAAGGACTTCCATTTCCATTGAGTACATCTGTTTCTATTTCTACATTTGATCTTATTCATTGTGATGTATGGGGACCTTTTTCTATACCCTCTTATAATGGCTTCAAATATTTTTTGACTATTGTGGATGATTTTAGCAGGTGTACTTGGATATACTTGCTTAATTCAAAATCTGAAACTCGGCATTATATTCATTCCTTTTTTGCTTTGGTTGAAACTCAATTCAACTCCAAAATCAAAAATTTTCATTTTGATAATGCCTTCGAATTTGATATGAAATAGTTTTTTGCTGCCAAAGGTGTTATATATCAACATAGTTGTGTATATACACCTCAACAAAATGCCATTGTTGAAACAAAACATCAGCACATATTAAATGTTGCTAGGGCTCTTAGATTTCAATCCAATATCCCTCTGAATTTTTGGAGTGATTGTGTTTTGACTGCTATTTATCTTATAAACAGAATTCCAACTCCAATTCTTTCCAATAAATCACCATATGAGGCTTTATTTTCTGCCAAACCTCAATATAATCATCTTTAAATTTTTGGTTGTCTTTGTTATGCATCCATTCTTGGTGGATCTTCTCATAAATTTTCTGCCCGAGCTCAACCTTGTGTTTTTCTTGGTTATCAGCTAGTATAAAAAGGGTATAAGCTCTATAATATCCATAATCACAAAATAATAGTTTCTAGGGATGTCATCTTCCATGACACTATTTTTCCTTTTAAATCATATTCTTTGAGTCATATGGAATCCTCTTCCATATCTGTTCCTGTCTTACCAAACCCTATACCAGATATTGTGCTCAATTCCTCATCTCCCATTTCTTCATCTTCTGGACATGAACTTATAGACCATGTTTCTGATTCCGTTCTCACCCAACAATCTACAAGAAATAGGATACGACCTGCACACTTGCAGCACTATCATTGTTCCTTGATTTCTAACAACAAAGCTGCTACTTCTCCTCCATTTGATGGTTCTCCAAGTCCAAGTACAGTTTATCCTATTTCTTCATTTTTATCATATTCTAAATGTTCTGATTCATTCCAGCATTTTTGCTCTCCTGTCGATTCCCTTTATGAACCAAAATTTTTCCATCAAGTCATTAAACATCCTCATTGGAGGGATGCAATGGTAGCTGAAATCAATGCTCTTGAATCTAATAATACTTGGGTTTTAACTGAGTTACCTACTGTAAGCAGCCAATTGGTTGCAAGTGGTCTTTAAGTGCAAGTTGAAGTCTGATGGCACTTTAGAGCGTTATAAGGCTCGTTTGGTTGCAAGGGGGTATACTCAACATGAAGAAATTGACTACTTTGATACTTTTTCTCTTGTTGCCAAGCACACAACAATGCGTTGTTTTCTTGCTTTAGCTGCCATACATAATTGGACTTTACATCGATTAGATGTAAATAATGCATTCCTTCATGGGGAATTAGATGAAGAGGTGTACATGACATTACCACCTGGCTTTTCTAAACCTAATGAGACTAGGGTATGTAAGTTGCTTAAATCTTTATATGGTCTTAAACAAGCATCCTGCCAATGGTTTTCTATTCTCTGTTCATAAACTATTCGGGTGATTCTATTATTGCACTATTGGTGTACGTTGATAACATTGTTATTGCTTCTAATAATTCCAAGTCTGTTGATGATCCCAAGGCTTTTCTTCATATGCCTTTTAAGCTGAAAGATCTTGGACATTTGAGATATTTTTAGGTCTTGGGGTGGCAAGATCTTCCAAAGGTATTTCTATCTCTCAAAGAAAGTATGCTCTTGAAATTGTAAGTGATTCTGGTTTATTAGCTGAAAAGCCCATTAATTCTCCTATGGATCAGAATTTGAGGTTGTCTAAAACTGAATCTTCTGGCCCTTTGATTGATGATCCGGCTTCCTATAGAAGGTTGATTGGTAGACTTCTATATTTGACATTGACTAGGCCTGATATTTCTTTTTCTGTGAACACTTTGAGAGTCAATTTATGGATCAGCCACGTCAGTTTCATCATGATGCTGCTTTAAGGATTTTTAGATATATCAAGGCTACTGCTGGTCAGGGTCTTTTCTTTCCCAGTTCTTCTTTGTTACAGTTGAAAGGTTTCTGTGATCCAGATTAGGCCACTTGCTCTGATTCTCGCCGCTCTGTTACTGGTTTTTGCTTTTTATCTTGGAGATCTTTGATTTCATGAAAGTCTAAGAAGCAAATCACAGTTTCCAGATCTTCGGATCCTTACCAATCTGTGATCTAAACTACTAAGTGAATGGAACAATGTTAGTTTGTCCAACGCTTGCTCTTTCTCCCTTCTATATGCTGATGCCATAACACTTGTACAGATTCTTCTCCAACGACAAAATTTTTACCATGAACTTCTACAGCAGGAAACCTTGATTCAATCTGGTGTTTTAACCAGCAAAGAGCTTATAGAAAATTGGACTTCGAAAGGAGGCAATTATATTTTTCTTTTTCTTCTTTTTCCATTTTTAGAGAAAGCTAGGCATTAGATGTAATCATGGGTCATCTATTTGTTTAGCACCTTCCTAGTTTCAATGTTAATCAATATGATATAAGCAATACATAAACATCATATTAAGAAACATAAGTCAAGACCTACTTCTAAGAGTTTCTATTGATAATGCTAAGACAAAAATGCCTCTCTTATACCTGCAGTATTGGCAATTAACACCACAAAAAAGACAATACAAATTACTATCGACAAATAATTTGTAGACAGAAACTATTTTACATCCATCTGAACAGCATAAACTTACCTTCTCAAGTTCCACTAAGACAGCTTTAGCAACATCACCCTTTTGTTCAAAAAGCTCATCCAAAGTCATTTTAGGAACATGAGCCCGAACAACTTGGAAAACAAGCAAACACAACATGAGAGGAAAAATGGAATAACACAAGCATCAAAATGGCAATGAAGACTGAAAATAGAAAATTGTCCCGGAATGCAGCATATTCCATCAAAAATGCAAATTACCATCAAATACGTAAGACTGAATCTGCTCCTCGGGATTTTGTAATTCATAAAAGGCATCATCAGCATTTCCCTTGATTACTCGATATTGAATTGAGCAATGCATTTGAACGAAGACATTGTCCTATAGAGTGAGAAACTCATCAATACTCTCCCTGTTTTACATCATATTATCAATTTTGATTTTTGACCACATAAGTTGGAAAAAAATATAGTCTAACAGCATATTCATCATCCAACAACTCTATGGCTACTTTTCATACTGACGCTGTTAATGTGGATGGTAAAATTAGTTGAATTCTCAAAGGATAAGTAAAGCTGATAGTGGCATAAAATAAGCAGTGAGTCTACAAGCATATCTTAACAAAATTAGGCATTAAGATGCAGGTAAACTACATAAAGTTACAATTATTCAAAAACATTGCAAGGCTTGGAATCTGAGCTTCCAATTGGAATTAAAAATGATTGTGTTCAAATTTGAATCATTACATTCCAGTACTGAAACCAAAATACATCCTTCCAAATATAAAATCAAAATAGAGCCAAATTCTTGATTAATTGCTTTAACTATAATAAACAATCATTTTACTGTGACTAAAGAGAACCAAATCAGTCCTATAAACTGAATTGTTCTATCTTCTCAAACACGTTTGCCTTCATTTTAAAAGTTGCTTCTATCTTAAACTTTAGAACAAAAACTGGCTTCTTTAGAATCATCCATCGCTTCGTTTTTAGGCTTGGTCAAACATGTTCATAGTGGATAACAGCTCTGGAATACTTACAACACTAATATTTTATACAAAATCTAGCAGCCCATAAAAGAATTTAATCAGATCAAAATCAAAAGCAATGTGCAACTGTACACGAATAATATCCTCAAATTCAAAGTATAATTTTTTCCTCACAAAGAAGGAAGGGTTGATAAGAACTAGGCCAGAATACTAGGTACAAGAGAATCCCCAATGTTATTCGGATAGCACTAAAAAGGTTGCCACATAAACTAAAATAGACAATGTCTACAAAGGTTCTCTGCAATAGAATATGAACTATCTACGACAGAGATAAAGTAGACATTGCCAAAAAGTCCAGATGTAGAGGCTCTCCAAGACGAAGCGAGTCACCATAATTCAATACTTCTCTCTTTCCTCTATCATGCTTATAATTTTTCTCTCCTATTAAATATACATTAGATATGAAATTTAAATTATAGATGGAACCCATATAAGATAAAGTTTGAACCAGGCCATTTATTCAACAGACGTTAATTGCCATGTAGATTGGAAGCCTTTCTATTTAGATGATACATAGATTGCAATCCATGAATGCATTAGAGATGCTCTAACATTAAAGAGGCCATTTATTCAACAGACATTAATTGCCATGTAGATTGGAAGCCTTTCTATTTAGATGTCACACAGATTGCAATCCATGAATGCATTAGAGATGCTCTAACTTTAAAGAGTTCTTTTTTGCGCAAGTTAAAACAAACCATTTCAGAAAAAATAATATAAGGCCTCAGCACATGAATAATACATCATTACAAAGAAAATCAAGCCCAAAATTTAAGTTTAGCATAAAAAATTGAAGCCAAATACAAAAAATTACAACACGTATGAGTAGTTACCGAATAATAGCATCCTGGGCATCATTTTGATTATAGCATTTAGTCCAAATATAAATACACCTGAGATCATATTTACAAGGAATAAAACTTAGCTCCTTGCCTCCTTGTTTTGATTGTTATAATCTAATTACCTATACGCACAAAATTACGCATATACCCACAAACACAGACATGGAGAATAATGAAAAACGAAAAAAAAAAACCTTGGTTTTGGTCTCAATTTTGACATCGAGAGAGTTGATCCTAGTAGAGAGAATTCCGGCGAGGCATTCTCCGGCAAGCGGGTTGAAAAAGTGGAACCCCGGCTCCGCCAGCCTCAGAAACCGCCCCCACTTCTCCACCACCCCTACGCTAGCCTGATCAACGCACCCACAAAACACGCATGAAGCGTTCCCCATTTCTATTGACCTCCACAGCCGTTAATAAAAATGATTCTACTGTATTGAATATCTGAAAATGCGTATATATGGGTAGAGAAATATCTAAGCCTTTTGTGTGTGTGCGTGAAGGCCACATAGGAGGACTACGTCGCTTTGGGTAGTTTATGTTTATTTTTGCCCTGGAATCGCTACAGGTTTAGAAAATTGACTAAAAAATTTGACAAATAACACATGACAGGAATTGATTGGAAATTTGAAAGATGGAAATAACAAAAGAAAACAGTCAAATCATCTGTACCACGTCGGCGTCGGATGTGATCAAGAATTTTCGGGACTCGTGGTTTGCCCCGAACTTTAAAAACATTTTCTCCAAACCCATTTTCAAGCATACATTATCATACTTTTTAATTATATATTTTTCAAAAAAAAAAAAATCACTATTGCATGATCTATTAACCTAGAAAATAAACTCAAACAAACCTTTAAAGAATTAAGGAGTGTTTAATTATTATTTCGCAATTTCATAAATGTTTGATATGTTAGCCCTTCTTAGTTTGTAAAAGATTTTAATTAGTAAACTTTAAGTGAATTTATATTTAAACAAGAATAATATTATTTAATATGTCATTTATACAACAACAAGATCTATGCTACATTAACTAAAAAAATTTAAAATGCATCATAATATCATTGAAGCGTGCAAAGATTTCTTTGAACTAGACAGAGATCTCGAATGCAAAGATAGAATGGAGCTTGATAGCAAGGCCCAACAGTCCAGGATGAGGTTGACCTTAATGATTCCACGATGTAGAAGACAATATGACAATCCTCCCACATAGACGATTGATTTTTGTCAATACAGATAAATAGCATAACTCTTTGAACCAATATTTTTCGATTAACATTATGAAATGACGTCGAACATAGTTAAATGGAACAATGAATCTAAACTCAGGGTCAATACGCAATGTGAGTAGAGAAATTGAAGAGAGATCGTCGTGTTTAAAAATTTGCTTCTCTTATTTTATTTTAACTTAAGTTAGTTGTCTAACATAAAATTTATTTTAAACTAGTGCTGAACTTATGAATTAATCTGATTAGTAATATAAAAAAATAGTGTAACAATCTCGTCAACTGAAGTACCAATTAAATTGTTTCATCAACATTGCTAAAGGCCAATAGGGGCCATTTTTATTTTGGTTCAAAGGGAAAATGGATTAAAAATTTACTTGTCCTTTTCATCTGGGTCTAATTATAAAATTGCTATTAATTAATGTTGTAAATGTGTCAATCACGAACAGTTTTTCCTTAGAAAATGGGGAAAAATCGACTAAACGTGTCAAGTCTAACTTGGCTTGCATGTGAAATGTTACAGGTATTTTCTAATTAAATACAAGTTTACTTTCATCTATACGTAATTAATTGTTTTCTCTTCAAATACAATAAGAAATAATCATCAAAATTTTCAAGATCGTAATTTTGAATTGAATCGATAAAAAGGTATGCACTGCACCATCCTGAATCCACTAAAAAGAAAATTTCAATACATTGATTTAATTGAATGATTTGTTATCGTGTAAAAATAAATAAATAAATCTTTCGCCGCGTACTTCTTCGCACCACATTACATATATATAACATAAATAGTCTTCATGAACAAATCAAATGCTTGAAAGATACAAAGTTCTAAATCAAACGTTGGATAATTGGTTTCAAACTTTCTCTCTCTCAAGATAATTCGGACATCCAAGCGATATTTGATCGAAAGAGTTTGAAAATCCAATTGTCAACTTGGAGAGAGAGGAATTGTCTTGATTGAAAGTTCAATTTTCAAATTGAACGAGATAGTTTGTTTCAAACCGTCTTCATAGATAGTAATATTATCAAATTGAAGTAGTTTCTAAAACGTGTTAATGAAAATCTCGAAAACAACCATATTCACATTGACTACTATTTTCTCTAAAACTCTACCCAAACATTTCATTAGTCTCCAAAATTCGCGAAAACATGATACAAGAATAAAGTCATATCCATCACTTCTAACAAAAACAAAATGAAGTTTCAATAACAGAGAGCACCAAAAAGTATCTACACGTATATTATAAAAAAAATCCCTAAACCCTAAATATCTTTACTACAAATGACCTGTAGATTTACAATTTTCTTTCAATTTTTTTTTTTTTTAACATGTATTACACAAAAGTCATCGCCCATTTCCTGCCGCCACAACCACTTGTAACAAAAGGTGTTACATAGCTAACAACATCACCAATTGTAATAAATTGTTGGTATCTTGCGACACACATTGTTATGTTGCCATCACTACCGCTGATGCCGACCACAAAACCACTAATATAAACCACCCACGAGCCAGTCATCACATGTTACAAACCACCATGAAGAAGAAAATTTATTGAAGTTACACTGAAAATTCGTTAACATGGAAATTATCAAAGTTTCTTGCGCTCTGAAGTATTAGACGAAGGGAGCATATCAATTATAATACTTTATGACCAAATGATGGACACTTTCCTCCATAGGGCTCAATTTCTCGTAGCTAGCAAATTCTGGCGTGAGTGATCAAATGGATATCGTGTAAATTATGAGCATATACTTTCCGTTAAAACAATTAGATAATCAAGATTAAGAGGCTCCTCAATCGAAAAATCATCATTGGATACTACAGAAGTGAAACCTTATCAAATTCACAACCAAGTTTTGGTTTCAAACGCGAAACAGATCTAGATCTTGAATCCAGATACAAAATCGATGTGCAATTGGAGATGGTTGGTGTTGGTGGCTATGATCGACGGCGACAAAAGATGTTGTTGTTGAGATGGTGTTTGGTGTGGTTGAAGGAGGAGGAGGAGTTGGAGGCGGTGGTGGTGGCGGCGGTGTCGACAACTTGTATAGAAGAAGAAAGTGGCGTGGATGTCGATGGCACGTATAGAAGGGGAGGAAGTGGTGGTCAACTGTAGCAGCGATGATTTGGTGTTGGCCAACGCGGTAGTGGTTAGTTGGGTACAAGGACTGGGTGTAAGAAATAGGAAAGTATATTCTAAATTTAAAATAGGGAAAAAAATTACTTAGCTATCATACTTTCAAATTCAAATTTAATAAACTTGAAGAAAGCTTTCACAGACCAGGCAGTCACATTGTATGACATATGACAAAATGTTGTAACCTATATTTAATCAAATAGGCCACGATTACAATAAACACACAATTTGTGATCAAAATCACATATGGTTAGAGTCATATACCACAAAATTTATGGATTACAAATCATGTATTAAGTCACAAATCAAACAATAAACAGTTCACGATCATTTATTAGTCACAAAACAATAATTAACTGGTCACAATCACTCTTCACCTAGAGGTGGCAATGGCTCAGCTCGGTCCTAATGCGTAGGAGCTGGGCTCTCGAGCTCGTGGTTCGTAGGGCGAGCCTAGTTTCGTTTCGCGAGCTCGTCCATTTTCTTTTTCTTTTTTAAGATAAACATTAAAAAAAAAGATAAACCCTCCTCCTTTATCCGGATTTGAGATCGGCTACTTCAATTTCAAGTAGACAGAGTTTAAACTTGTATATGAACAACTTCTCACGTGTACAATTTCTTAAAAAATTTAAAAAGTATTATAAAATAACAAAATTTGATTAATATGGTTAAATTAAATATCATTTACTTAACGACAAGCAATTTTGGCATATTTATCCTGTAGTCGAAAATAATCGTCTTGTCAGTCCTTCAAGCACATTAATGCTTCCAAAATATCTTCTTTCAGTCGGCTCCTGACCCAGGACAGAACCCTCTTACCTGCACTAAAAGCAGACTCCGAAACTATAGTGCTAACAGGAGGTGTTAGTAAGTCTTTTGCCATTACAGAAATCATTGGTCATCGTTGTTCATACCTTCATCAGAATTAAATTACTTCTTCTGAACTTTTCTTAATTATTTTGTTATTAGGCATATTATGATTAAAGTAATCAATTAAATCATCAGGCCATGTATTTGAACTTGCATCCGATGTTTGATTTCACGCGGTAGACAAACTACTATTAGAGGAACCACCTACATTTGCATCATATTTATATGAGTTAATGCTTTCGATTAAAGTTAATACTTCAACGTAGTTTTGTAGTATATCAATTGGAGGAGTAAGTGCAGAGGGTACCCGATTAATATTTGCACACATTCGTTTTACATATAATTTATACATTTCACATAAAATATGTTCTAAATTTCTAAGTGATTGGTGTATTAAAAGTTAAAGCTTTTGAAATCTGATCAATTATAAATTTAGTGCCCGATAAATTATATCGGGAGTTCATGATGCATGCTAACGGAAATAACATAGGCAAGTATTCTCAATATTTTTTAAACTTTAATTCCATGAAATATATAATTGCGCTAAAATCAGGATCATTTTTATACCTATGAAAAGCCCTAACAATTATATAAAGACGTTCATGTACCATACAACTAGTGGAATAGTAAACTCCAGACAGAATATTTGTAGAATCATAAAAACTTATAAAAAAAATGTAATTTTAAAAGCTAAAATCCAATCAGGTTCATTCAAAACAGTGTCATCATCGTTTCTAATATGCCATTGTTATAAAATTCAGTCATTAAATGTTCAAATCATTCGCATGATTTTTATAATAAGTAAGTGGAGTTCCATCTATGCCCTATGTCATTAATAAATGTTTTCATATTCGTCACCCTAGTTTCGGCACAAATTTCTCAAATGCTTGTTTTCTACTATGTAAAATCGTGAAATACGCTAGTGAATCCTTAATTCTTTGAATTTCATTCTTAATATGTTTCAAACCGTCCCGCAATATTAAATTAAAATTATGGCACCCACATCGAATATGAAACAAATAACCATCGAAATTTGGTTGCAAGATTCTGCACAATTTATCAATAACTACTTTATTAACATTAGCGTTGTCGAATGTAAATGAACGAATTTTACTCTCGGAACGATATTCTTTAATAATGTTCATAATAGTGTTACATATGTTGTTAGCATTGTGATTAGGGATGACAAAAAAGCTCGCCGGCTCAGGCGACTCGGAAAAGCCCTAGCCGAGCCCGGCTGGAACCGAGCCCCATTTTTGGACGTTGGCTCGTGCTCGTCACCGGCTCGTGACTTAATAATATATAAAAAAAATTTATGTTTTTTTAAGTTTAAATGTATTTTTTTATATATTAATATTTAATTATTATTTATAACACGTATAAATTACACAATTTTTAAATACATTATAGAAAGTTATAAATTTATAACGAATTTAAAAAAAATACGAGTCAACTCGGCTCGAGCCCGGCTCGGGCCACTAAGGCTCGAGTCGAAAGCTCGGGCCGAGCCTTATTTTTTGGCCAAGCTTTTGCTCGGCTCGATTTAGGCCCAAAAAGGTTCGGACCTATTTTGCTCGAGTCGAGCCCGAGCTTTGAGTTTTGGCTCGTAACTCGACTCGACTCGTTGACATGGCTAGTTGTGATGGAACTCAATAATTTTTAAAGTAATAATTTTTTATGCATACACCAAAGTGGAGTCTATGTAGTGTGCAGTTGCAGTTATATAACCTCTTTTATTAATCACTTTCTATATATCCGAAGTTAAAGATATAATACTCCTATATTTTTCTAAATCGACAATCAATAGTTTCTTTGTATGAAGGAAATATTCTATTGTATCTAAACGAATAGTGTTTTGACTTACCCCAACGTATCTCAGTTGAAGATATTATTTCACCTACGAGACGAAATGTTGATTGTCCGTTATTTCTAGAGGCAACGAAATTCAACATTCCCGTTCGAGCTTTTTTCTCCGAATACATCCACGTAAAAAGTGGCATAGTAATAGAACTGGTGCCTGGACTACCAAATTGTAGTTGTGTTTGATCGGCAGGAAGAAATCCATGTTTGACCGCACATGCTTTGTAGTGATCGTTGAGGTGTGTGGTTCCAATATCTTTTTGCCATACCAATAGTTGTTGACCGTATTTGCATACTGCTTTAAATTCTACAACTCCATTGACCACACGACCTGTTTGAATCAATTTAAAATAATCCCAATATTTTATCTGTTTTTTCCCTTTCGCTTCTCTCTTGTATCAGGAATATCTAATTCATGTTCATCCTTCCATTTCGCTTTGAAAACATCAACATCATCCAAATCAATTGGATTACTACTTTCACGAGAATCGAAATTTGGAATATTTCGAAAATAGGTACTTCATTTACACCGGCAAATTCATTCAGAAATTAACTTTGTTGCGTGATTGTTGATTCGTATCCGATACTGAACAAGCTTTCAACGAATAAGTGTAAATTCATTTTTGAATTGTGATGAAATGTATACGTAAGTAACACATCTAGAATTGAAAGAAGTTGATGTGTAAGATTGCAATTCTAATTTGTAGTGTGATAATTGATATTGAACAATTGAAATTGAATGTAGAAGAAGAATTTAGATATGAATGTAGTAGTCTAATAGATAGATTATAGAATCAAGAATGTAAAATGTAGAAGAGACTAGATGGTAGAGAGTGAGAGTTATGTGAAAAAATGGGAATAAGAGAGGTATTTATTTAAAAAAAGGAAAAATAAATAAAATAAAAGTGACCGTTCTAACAACTTTTAAAGTTCAGTGACCAAGCAAACGGTCACAGAAATTTACACAGTGTCTGAAACGATCACTGTTGAATAGGGCTTGTGGGTCGCCTTGGACGAGCTCACGAGCCTAGAATAAGGCTCGTGGGCGAGCCAGCCGCTCGTGCTCGGGCTCGTCAAATAGCCGCGCACGAGCCGACAACGAGCGGAGCAGTCGAGTCGCTCAGCCCATTTGCTACCACTATCTTCACCCCTACCTCAGCCCACAACACCATTGTTGGCACTATCCAAACTGTTGATACCACCTCAAATCTACCTCCACCACCTAAAATACTTCAAAATTAGAGACAACCACATTCAATACACCATCACCTCCTTTACCTCAAAACCATCATGGCCATCACCTCAAATCGATGACCACTTCCACTCTAAATCGACAACCACCGTATTTGCCACCATTAATCGACAACCACCGTATTTGCCACCATTAATGGAGTCGAAATTAACGCGAATGAGACCACCACCACCGATTTCATCTACTTCATCCATGATAACGCCTAGGAGGTAAGTTCCAAATTTATAGACGTGTGTTCACCTCGGGAGTCGCGGCTAGAAAAATGATTTTTCGTCTTGGTTGTTGTTCAGTTTCGATGACACTAACATCCATCAACACATGTATTCAGTTATGATTTTTGCGATGGTCAGAGTTGACATTAGCCAGAGTAGGGTGAGATGGGGTAGAGATAAATAGAAAAATTATATATTTATATTTGTATATGGATGGGGGGAGAGGAGAGAGTTCCGCTTATAAATGTATAGAGATTGAGAAGAGAAAATATTTTCAATGAGGGGTGGGATGGATGTGATTGTAGTGGGGTATATATTTTTATATTTATAAAAATTATAACCTGATTATTAAAATAAAACAAGTACCTGATTTTTTTAGAGTAAAACTTAAAAAGCGTGATTTAAGGTAATTTTCTTTTAAAAATACTCTTTTAACACTATTTTTTGAATTAATGGTTAGTTTGATTTCCAATATTTTCAATGAAAATTTTTTTTTATCCAAATTTTTACTTTCGTGCTGTTTGATTGACAATTTTTCAAAGAAAAATATTTTTCTACTTTTGGTTACGTGACCATATCTTCCTTGAAAATAAGGAAAATATTTTTTTTAGTGAGGAGTGATTTTTATTTTCCAAATAATTCACTTTCTATTTCTTTCTCTTTCTCTCATTTATCTCTCTCATCTTCTCATTAATAAAAAATGGACAAATATAATATTTTATAGAATGAAAACTAAATTAATCAAACATGCTTAATTAATATTTTTCATACAAATAAATTCTAAGAGATTGAATTGTCTAAAATTTATTTTCTTTCCACACAAATTTCATATTCGAATTCAAACGCACCCTAAGTGAATTTTCACCATCCACTTTATTTTCCATAGCAATACTCACAAAAAGCTGGGCCAAGACTGAAACCTTATAAGAAGGCCCATCAGTTAGCGGGCTAATTTCACAAAATTATTGGGCTTGTCCAGGCCATTAGGTTAACGTCGTGCTCATCTTCTTTACGGACTATAGGTTTCTGACCTTCGTTTTGCATTACCAAGATCTAAACACACACAGCCGCGACACCTACTCCCGAACATTATCCGCCGCCATGGGTCGTATGCACAGTCGCGGGTATGACGGCGTTCCTCTCCTTTCATCTATACTTTATGAATATCATTTTTTTTGAATTAATTGTAATTCTGTTTTATGATGATTCTTACTTTCAGAAAGGGTATTTCCGCTTCAGCCCTACCTTACAAGCGAACTCCTCCCAGCTGGCTCAAAATATCCGCTCCAGATGTAACATATTAGTCCAATTTTACGTTTATTTTTTTTATACAAGCAGTTTGTAGTAATTTATTTATTTGATTTTGAAATAATTTTTAAGGTTGAGGAGAATATTTGCAAGTTTGCGAAAAAGGGATTGACGCCATCACAGATTGGTGTGATCCTTCGTGACTCTCACGGAATAGCTCAGGTGAAGAGTGTCACTGGAAGCAAGATCCTTCGTATCCTCAAGGGTCATGGTATTGATCATTGGTGTATCCGTGTCGATTTTAGGTTTTTGACAAAGAGGATACCGTTTGTTTACGAATTTGGTATGGTTTCTATCTAGGGCTTGCACCGGAAATTCCAGAGGATCTGTATCATTTGATTAAGAAAGCTGTTGCAATTAGGAAGCATTTGGAGAGGAACAGGAAGGACAAAGACTCCAAGTTTAGATTGATTCTTGTCGAAAGCAGGATTCATCGCCTTGCCCGTTACTACAAGAAGACCAAGAAACTCCCACCAGTCTGGAAATAGTAAATCCTTTCTCTCTTCACTCTAATTTTACTAACATGTTTACGAGATTATTCTGAATTGATTGCTTAGTTTCTGAATATACATTTCTTTTCATTCTATGAATATTCAAGACATTATACTTGTTATCATTAATCGATATTGGAAAGTGTCTTGTTGCCTCGATTCCCTCGAATAAATATGAATATGAATGAAGATTGTTGAAAGTTTTTGTGCTTTGCTTTGGTCCCATTGAAATATTTATTTGAATGTCTGTGCAGAACAGCAAAATTCTTGTTTTACTGCTGAGCATTATTTGTTTTAGCTTTTCCTAGTAGATTTCTATTCAGTTATAATTTTAATCTTATCTTTGCTATATATTCATGTGAATGAACCACTAGTGTACATACGATGTACGTTGCTAGTTTATGGTTTCTTTTGAGTGCAATATACGGGTTGTTGGATTGTCAAGGTCAAGTGAAACTATGCACTTTTGATTCTGTCGTGTGGGTTAGATTCTACCAATTACAAAAGAATGTGTTCATCAATGCAAGAAGCATTGCATGGGGACCTAATACTTCTCCAGGAAAACAACAGGACATTACTAAAATAAATATAAATTTTAGATACCAAAATGTGATTTGTAAGGCTCAATTCCATCAGTACATGTAAATTGAGTAATCAGCTTTGTATACGTACAACTGTATGGTTGTGTCATTTTCCTTATCATATACTGGGCGTAGAAATCTGGTGCTGCTTATTATTGTATGGATTTATGATGGCACGTTTGGTTCTCTATCGCTGATTGGAAATTTGTTATTTTGCAGCGAGTCTACCACTGCCAGCACGCTTGTTGCATAGGTGATTTTCTGGATTAGTTTTGAATGACAATGGAGATATGGATGCTGTTATAGTTTATTCATTGTTGGCTATGTTGACTTACCCTAGTTGGCTGAAGTATGTTAGATTGATTTTATGTTTTCATTTCAGTATGTTATTTGATCATAGGTGGAAATTTTAAAGATCTCGTGTTTGCTATCTTGCTTTGTAATTTTATTCTTGGATCAAGGCAATTTTGATTATGACATACTGCTCGAATCTTACTACTAGTCTTGATCCATGTTATAAATTCTGCACGTCTGGATTTATTAGACTGTTTGAAATTTGGTGCAATTTGCTTAGTTTACAATTTATCATCGTGAAAATGAAGATAGATAATATTTGCTTAAGAACACTCTTAAAGCATTGTGGAACATGCTTTAATATGAAAAATTGATGTCATGTCTTGGCGGGTAAATTCCAGTTTGAAGGATCAAGCTGCTGTATTTTGTGCCTTAAATTATCTGACATGGAAGATGCCTCGGTTTTTTTTTATACCTGTTGCTTTGTAAAATAAACCTGTTACACCCATGTGGCTGCCACAGCTAAGTTAGATGTAATGCTAGTATCTCTTCTTCCTAGGCAAATTCACTTGAAAGTTTGTAGCCGCCTCGTCTTCTTGGCCGAGGCGACGAGGTTATATTCTATCTTCTTGCCCTCTCTCATTTTTTAGGCATCGAGAGGGCAATCCAATGCGATGAAGCTCTCCTCTGAGACGTGGCTCTGGCAAATTTGTCATCTTCTTGCTTCATATCCTCTATATTAGGTGGCACTCTAATTTATATAATAAATTCAAGAAGAGTGGTTCATGTGTGTTTGCTTCTAATCAGTTATCTTGAATGTATTAATTCAAACGTTTTATTTTACTAACTAGTTTGCGGTCCGTTAGCTTGCTCTCTATTAATGATTTGGTCGGCCGACGGCCAGTTGGACCAAATAACTAAAGAAATTGTGTAAAGCCCTATACAAGCCCATTTCCAGTGTTTGTCATTAGTCCAATTAAGAGCCCAATGTTTTTTCCGTACGATACGTAGTGCCCAAGCCCATTCAAGTCTACTATTTTTGTAGAGTTGTAAGCCCATACGTTGAACCAACTAGAAAAGGCTGGATAAATGGTATGGGGGCTCAATTGGCTATGGCGATAACTGGGGAAAAATTTCTATCACCAAAATAATTGAGGTACATTGACTTTGGTCCTTATTTGTCTACAATTATTTCAAAGTGCATATTTTTTCAAATGTATTTTCACTAACATGTTCTCAAAATAAAATATTTTGTACGTACATTCAATTTTATTTTTAAATTTTTTTAAATATATGTTTTTCAAAAAAATTAGTTATTTCAAAACTCATTTTATCGAATAATGGTAGACAAACATGAGCTTAAATAAATAGAAGAGCACTCTTTAAATTTGTTGGGATTGAGATGTGGTAAAGAATTCAACAATTGGTGTCAACAATTAAATTAAGTATCACGCTTTGTCTTTGACGATGATTTCTCAAATTAGCATGCTTTAAAATGAGGAGCAAATGCACATATCATCAATCGCACACTAAATTTTAATGTTTTCAACTATGTCACCGAACTTCAATTTAATTTTAAATTTCACTGCTCCATCATATTATATCATCAATCGTTTACCATAAATGATCTTTCACATAATAGATAGGTGTCACCTGAAAAAATAAAATAAAATTATAACAATTTCTAGATGAAAATTATGAAAAAAACGTATGTTTTATATGACTTCTTCTATAATGTGCCACATTGATAAGTTGGCGTCCTATAAGCAAGTTATCTCATTTGGGAGATAAAAGGTTGGGGTGAATTTGAAATTAAAATAGAAGTTTGTTGACCCAATCGAGACACTAAAAAACATTTTTAACGAAAAGTTTTGTGACGCTAGATTCGCCCCCTTTTGACTTTCATTATTCTGTATTAAATTATAATTTATTTTTTCCTTATTCTTATTAATTACATATTTTTCAATAAAATAATATTGCACTTAAATTCAATTTTTTTTTCATTTTTTAACAGTACATTTTTCAAAAAATTGCAATTTCTCCCGTTATAATGTGAAGTAATGTTGACCAAATGGGCGCGAAATTTACCACGAGGTGTTTTTCAGGTTCAAATAATAATTATTTAAATAAGAAAGCAAAATAATTAAAAAGTATAAATATGATTTACAGAATCTACCAATTGGACCCAGCATAACTTTGTCAATATAACCACATAAACCCTACGATAGTAAAACCCAAATCTCTACCCCAGCTAACAATTTCCCAGTGCCATCGGAGAGAAAATGGCCACCGGATTAAGACTAGCGACGGAGAGAACCGGTGACGGCGCCGGACAACCTATTCTCGACACCGATAACGGCGAGGAACTGGTGCACGTCCAGCCCGGTGTCTCCATCGTCCTCGGCAACCGCCTCCCTGAATCCCCTGGCACTCTCTACATCTCCACTAAGTATATAAGCGTAGCATCTTCTTCCTTGGGTTTTTTTTCTTAATTGGATTTTTAATTAGTGAATTTTCTATTGAAGGCAAGTTGTGTGGTTGAGTGACACGGACAGGGCGAAAGGCTACGCAGTAGATTTCTTATCGGTGTCACTTCACGCAGTGTCGAGGGACCCCGAGGCATACTCTACTCCTTGTATTTATACTCAGGTGAAGAAAAAATTACCTCCTTTCTGCAAGTTGGTGGTGCATTGACCTTCTTTTCTTGTTTAAGGTTGAGTCTTGATATTCAGTTGGTTGAGAGTTTAGATTTTCTATGTAAAGATCGATAGCTTGAAAAACACAGCTTGTAACTTTTCGAGATATTCACAGCAAACTAAACTATGATGCACATACAATCTTACTAGGGTTGAGTGTCTGTGTAGAACACGTGTTGTGTCAGATCCGGACGCTCAAGGACAAGAACCCAACAAGTTAGGTTCCCTTGTCGCCCCCTTTTTTTATATTTTTAAATTTCCGACTCTAGAAACACTCAAGCAAGCTCCCAACATGCCATTTGCTATGTCCAATATCAGATATGATAAAAATAAAGATATAATTATGTATTTAAATTTTGGAGAATTTAAATCAACATGTTCGTGTCCGCTTTTTAGAAAAATATGTGTCTCTGTTGCGTGATCGTGCAACTTAGAAGGTAAAACACGTGTGAACAAATACCAAGGAAAAAGATAGATTACCGCATAAAATTCCAAATCTGTTAGGGGGAAGGGGAATTGATTTTCCGTGGAAAAAAAAAACCTATCAAACACTCATTTCCATGGAATTTCCATTTTCCATGGAAATGAGGGGCTATCAAACATAGCCTTAGTTCAATAGTAAGTGTAACTAAACTCAAATACAACGTTGCCTAGCATTTAGTGTCATGGATTCAAGACCATAGAGAGGAAACCTAAATATGGTTTTAAATTTACATTATTCCAATTCGGCAAGGCAAACTCGACCTTGTTCTCTGAATTTCTTCTTGTCTATGCCTCAAACCCTCAATCTTAACCACTAGCTGAGATGTATTAGATTTAGTTACACTTAATGTTGATCTTATGGATTTGTATTTTCTGTATCAACCTATCTTTTCCTTGGCATTTACTGAAGCCTTCCACTTTTTAATGATGGGGCCAATTATAACTTCTTAGCTTGTGATAAAGCAATAAAGTATTTGACACAAACTCTCTGATACATGATTTGTCTAATATTGTCATATCGTCATATGGTATTATTTTTGGTTTTGGAGAAAGGTTTTGTCCCATTAAAATGACCAAGGGATGAATGATAAGTTGTTGGTCATCAATATCTAAAGACTAATTCTATAAAACAGCCATCTGTAGTGAATATTTAGCCCTTGTTTGGCTTTGATAAAAATTAAATTTTAGTAGATTTTGATAAAAGTTGATGAAGTATATGGTTGAAAAGCTGATAAAAGTTGTGGGGCTCATAAAATGTGTGGTTGAAAATGAGTTTGAGGAAAATTGAGTTTTAAGAAATGAGGGCCAAACATGGGCTTAATTATTTAAATCATGCTGGTTACAGTTAAATTTCTCCTCGGTCTTATTTCCTAGAGAGGTAAGAACATTCCTTGCTTTTTTGATAAGTTGCCAAAACTGGAAGAGAGGTTTATACTTTATCCTTAATTGGAGGAAACTTTGCTGACGAATCATTTGCACTGAATGACTGGAAGAGTTATTAATCTGTGCATTTTGCTTTTAGATCTTGAATTTGAACATATTTTTTACTTAGTATCCTTTTCAGCATGTAAAGTACAAGGCTGTGAATGGTGTCATGTCCCCCACCCCCAACTCACTTTTTTCGTCGTCTTGCTATTTTTGTGTTAGTGCACGTGCTTAGAATATACTTGGTTCAATGTACTTACTCTTATATTCCTTTTTGTTTTTCCTTCTTCGAAGATTGATACCGGAGCTGAGGACAATGAATCAGAGGGCTCAGATTCTGAGTGCAATGATACACTAGACTTATCGAAGATCAATGAGATGAGACTTGTGCCCTCGGATCCTAACCAGTGTATTGCTTTTGCTTATATATGCATCATCTATCCACTATATAACCTTTTTGGATATATTATTTTTTTTTTTTCTGGTGAAAACTAAATTCCTTCTCAACTTATTTAACAGTAGATACACTGTTCGCGGTATTTTGTGAATGTGCTGAACTGAATCCTGGGCCCATCGAAGGTGATTGATAATCTCTTGGACTCTTATGATCAAGTAGTATTCTAGGGATGACAATTTGACCTGAAAAACCCAAGCCCCAGTGCCCCACCCAGCGTGTTTTTGCTGCCCCACCCCATTTATTTAGTTATTCCTTAACCCAACCTTTTTATGCTCAAACTTGAACCGATTCCATCTCCCAAATTACCTAGAATTTACAAGGAAAAAAATAAAAAGAATATAAATGGGCCTGCACCGTGCCCCATTGCATCCCTATATTTATCATAAAGTTTTTGTTGTCTATTTCATTACGTTTATGTTTCCAACAGAACAAGAAGTAGAACACGACTGGGTTTTTAGTGCTGATCAGTTTGAAGATGGGGTTTTAGGTATCAATCTGACCTGCTCTGTTCTCGTTGCCTCTATAAATTTCATAGTTTTTTTCACCCCTCTCTTTATTTTGTTATTAGCATCTGCGGATGAAGAGGATTCTGACTTGATTGTCTCTCAAAATCAAACCCATTCAATTGGCGCTAATGGGAATCATGACTTAGCTCGTTCAGTGCTTCAGGTATGTGTAGATTTGGTGCCTGAAGGTTTTAATAACTGTGATTTTAAACTTTTTCTGGTAATGTTGCTCCTTGGTTTGTCATTTTCATACTATTGATGGTGGGGGTAGTTTGAACTTGCTTTTGGTCCTTGTGCTGCACCTTTCAAAAGTAGAGTCGCATAATTGCACGAGTTACTTATTGGACTCGAGGACATAAATGGTTGCATGTGTTGCTTCTTCCGTATAAATCACACGATGTGTTTTCCATGCTTTAAATATACATATAAACATAAGCCAGTGGTAGAAAGTAATTAGCAGTAGTAGATTTTGACTAGTTTGAAAAGGCCACTTATGCTTGGGATGTCTTAAGACATTTTACAGGTAAGCAAGGTCTTTTAGACAATTAAAATCTAAAGGGCATTTTCCACTTTGCAATTTAGGAGCGTCATTTTAAGAAATTCCTCCAATTTATAGGGATGAACAACATATAATATGGTATTAATTCAATGATGGATTGCAATGTTGAGAGTAATTAGTCTTTTCTAGTTCAATCAAGAAAATAAGGCACAAGTAATAAAAAACTTGCACCTCACATACTCCCTGTTTTCTTCATCATACAGCAACCCAAGCCACCACTGGCGGCATTCATGCACAGATATCTCAATCTCACTTCTGTCACTACACACCACGAGCACAGTAGCACATTCATTCATCCACCACATCATCAGCCCCTTCGACTGGCAGACCCCTCCACGAGAAACTGCATCATCACACCATCATTAACAGCAAAACACAAACCTTATTTCAGAGCCTTTGCCACTGCCAAGTCTATTAGCACAATGATCATTTCAGAGCCTGTGCCACGATTATCCTCGAAAACTGTTAGTAGCAGCAGCAGCATCACAATCTTTCCTCCCCTTCTCCATTTAAATTCTCTCCTACTTTCTTCCTTATTTTTCTTCTGAATTACCAACTCTCTTCCACTGAATTTTCTATACTCTCACGTATTTGATCTCTCAAATCTCAATCCCTCTTCCTCTTTAGCAAATCCTTCTCTTGAGCTGAAAATTTTCTTCTCTCACACAAACAAATTTCTTCATCTTCCCCTGTTCTCTTGGGAATTATTTCCTACAAAACACACTATATTGCATAAAAAGCAAAACTCACAAGCACACACAGACATGTAAACATAATGATAGGATTACATTGTTGCTATAGACTTGTAACATTTAATAATCAGAAACTCCAAATTGATAACCAGTGTAAATTTTGAGAAATCAGAACTGAAGCTAAACAAATTTGAAGAGGGACATGCATTTGAATTGCCTTGCTAGTAGAGTGGAATTTTAATGCATCACAATATTTATCCTTGCATCACAACAACTGGATTGGTGGGGCATCACAATCTCGGGAAGTTACTGGCTTACTGCGGTTGAGGTTTGTGTCATGGGATCAGGTTCACCTGCTTTTGCAATCTGTAGCTATTACTTTCACCATGAAGCGCTACCTTAAGAGTGAGCTTCGGCATATGCCCATACGGAAATTTTTAACCAGATTATTTGTTCATCAATTAAGTTTGCATGATGACAACAAACTCCATCTTCACAGGTTAAGTAGGACAGTGGATATCGCTGTTTGAATTGTCCATGTTGACTGACTTTTAAGTCCCTCCTCCATGTTTGTTCCAACAATTTATTTTCCCCTTCTAAAACCTCCTCTGCCATAAAGTAGCTCTACCCTTGGTTGCTATTTTGTTGAAGCAGTTCGGCGTTGTTGCTTGAATGGAAAATCTAAATGTGTTTTTTATTGCTTGCTATATTGGAATTGATGTTTTCACGTCTCTTGCAGCTTCAAATTAACGATCAACGGTTTGAGGATGCTGAAGAAATGGAGGGTGATGATAAAAATGGCCACCACTGAGCTGCAATTTTCTTTTCACTCTACCCTTCGAATATCGTTCCATCTTATTATGATAGTAAGAATGAGACTGTATATTAAAATGGAGATTTAGATTTGTGATGCTTCACTTAGGTGCTGTTACTAATTGTGCAATTCCTGCCTATTAATGGTGATTTCCTTGTGCAAGTTGATGAGAGGGGATTCTACGAGTTCATTCTTGGCTGAAAACTAAATGCATGCTGCACAACCCAAAGGTTGAGGACCTCTATTGTAATTTCTCCTTTAATTTTCTATGTTGTGAAGAAATTGAACCAACAAAATTTTTAAACTTTTAAATTTCTGTACCTCAACCAAAATATAATTTGGTCTCATGTGTAGAGTTTTAGTGCGGCTCTAATTGCAATGTGCAAGCCAATCATCTTAAAGAAAATAAAAGTTTAAATATGCAATTATGAAATAGATTTCGAAATTTTAGAATGAGAAAGTTAAAACAAGAGATCTCGATTTATAACTAATGGTTTTGTTTGTTTAATTTATTTTGAATTGAGGTGATCACTCAATTTGTATCTTTATTTTAATTTGATTATTCAGTCAATATAAATAATTATGCTGCTGAAAATGTAAGTTGGGTCATGAATTGTTAAATTAAACAAACATACGACTAAGATTGATTGACCAACATGGAAAAAAAAAAAAAAAAACTTGTAACTTGAAGTTTTGTTGTTTTATTTCAAAATAGTAACCTTTAATTTGGTTCTCATTTTAAAAAAAAAAAAAAATTTCCATACTCGTTTTATGAAATTTACAATTTTTATCCTTTATAATAATACATTTTATAAACTTTCGTTTAAAATATATTAAAAATCTAATTTTAAACAAAAAAAATTTACAATAAATCGTCTCATCTCAGTGCTATTTATGTATATTTTCAATAAAATGAAGCCCAACAAAGTGTACTGCTGGATTGACCCATCTCTTAACCATTTTCAAACCAAAGCCCAATTGAAAAAACAAACAATAAACACAAAAACCCTAAAACAACTCCACTAAAACGTCCACCAGAAAGAAGTCGTAGCGCCAAATCTCTTCGCCACCCTCAGCTCCGCCTCTATCCACCGTCGGTAAACTCTCTCGCCGCCCTATATTGACATTTCTGTACCGCAAAAATTAAGATAATTTTTTAATTTACGCAGCTACTGTTTTATTTATTTATTAATTTTTTTGGGTTTTTCCAAACTTAAAATTATGTTTTGTGTGTTTATAGAAGGAAACGAAGGAAAAGAATGGCGTTCGCAGCGATGAAGCCAACTAAGCCTGGGTTGGAGGAGCCCCAGGAGCAAATTCATAAGATCCGTATCACTCTCTCCTCGAAGAACATAAAGAACCTCGAGAAAGGTATTGCAGCACGGTCTATATAGGGTTGTGCAATTTGATCATGCCATATTAATTATACTATTAGTTGAGACATTACTCTTGCTGATAATGCTTTGTTTATTGTACCGTTGTGTTGAGATAACTATTTATTTTTTCTTTTTTGTATCTCAGATTTAGCGTGTATGATTTCCTCTGTTGCTACATGATATACGTTTCATTATTAGCATTTGTGTTTATTTTTGGGTGCTTTTTGCTTTAAGTTTGGATGAGAGGTATTACTTGGAACTATTTTTTATGCGTTACCAATTGGTAGATAAAAGGGTTAATCGTATGTCACTCATAAAACTGAAACAATTATAGAAATCGTGCAGCTTAGCTACTTTTTTGGTCCATTATGGAAACCTGGGTTTTATATTACAATTAGATGGCTGGCAATTGTTGCACACATTAAACAGAATCCTATGTTAAAACTTTTAATGAAACTTAAACTTTATAAATTCACCAAGATCTTCATGTCAAATCATCAAAAAATTAATTAACGCGGAACATATCTAGATCCATTGATTTGTAACTTGAATCTTGATTTTTTGTTCTTCAATTTGATTGTTCCAACCTTCTTTTTGATTCTCGATTGTGGGTATATGGATCTTCTGTCTCTTCAATATATTCTCTTGTATTCTTGTGTTGATGGGATGACACAAATAATGAGAAAATCCACATATGAATTTGGGATCATAACCCTATATATAATTCTATATGTATTCGGCTCATCGTCAAATACAAACCCGAATGGATCTGGTCTCTACACATATGGTCCGACCCACACCTTATTTAGACGTCCAAATCCCAATTACTTAATTCTTTATTAGATCACTTTAATTTTAGGCTTAACTTTAAGACAGCACTTATACACAATTAATTTCATATGTAGACCCACATGACAAATTGAATAATTTCCCAACATCCTATACATGGGGAAGAGATTTCCTTGCTTTGTGATAAAACAATCTAAATAATTGTCTAATTGATGCTTCGTTGACTTGATTTGTTAACAGTGTGTGCTGATTTGGTTCGTGGTGCTAAAGACAAGAGGCTCAGGGTCAAGGGACCTGTGAGAATGCCCACTAAGGTTCTTCACATCACTACTAGGAAGTCACCTTGCGGTGAAGGTATTACTTTCAGCATGATTATAAGAATATACTTCCCTTTATATGTAATCCTTAATATGATACTTTTGAAGCTGTGGTTTCTTATGTTGTTCTTTAATTGACCTAGTATAGCTAGGTTTATCAGTTATTTGGTGTAGGTTATTGCTATTTAATTGTGCTTATGCCTCGTAACTGCATATTCACTCCAATTCACAAATTTGGTCATTTTTAGTGGTTCCGAGCAATTTTTTTTTTATAGGAGTTAAGGTGGATATTGTGTTTGACTTTATTTTCATCCCCATGTTGCCTTAACCTTCATTTTGTGTATAACGCCAAGGTATCTAAAATATCACTGATTTCCCACAAATGCCATCTCTGTGCAAAGCTCGTGGCTTGCAGCCTACAAATATACACCACTTCGGACTTCTAACTTCCAAATCAACAATCAATTCCACCATCTCTAATAAATTCAGTGAACTTTCTGTGAAGAAATTAAAAATAGTTGAAGAAAAGACCAATGAAAACATAACGATTTTGCCAGTAAAAATCCAACAACTAATCATTGTTTCATGTCAGCCCAACAATCAAATTACTTTCACCTAATGCCAATTTGAATGTTTAGTACGTTGTGATGTGCAAGTCCACTTATGTTTTGTTTTATCATTACATCAGATTTATAGTGAGTTGCGTTTGAGGAGATAGCTTAGTGGTTGCAGTGGCGAGAGAGTGAATTTTGGAACTGGGCTGTTTGTGGGGAGCAATGCTCTGCCTTTGGAAGCAGTGCTTCATGAGGAGAGGTTAGCGGGTGGTAGCAAAGTTGTGGATGGGATATTGGGTTGGCTTGCAGGTTCTAATGATTGGAATTGGGAGTGAGTGTTTTGGTGCACTGGGTGTAATTTAAGCAGGGGAAATTTTGGATAGATTAGGGCCATGTTTGACAGCCTTTTTTTGAGAATAATGAGTTTTTGAATAGTAATTTTTTTTTTTTTTGGATAATTTGTGGTTTAAAAAGTATGAAAAGTTTTGGCTTTACATGAAGAATATTTTACTGTGAGAATGTGTGGTAGAAAATGAGTATGCGAAAAAAGAGGTTTGAAAAAATGGTTACCAAATGGGGGCCAGCTATTTTTTCCTGTGGAAATTTGTTATCTCGATTTGAATTTTATTTTAACGAATTTGATCCACAGGTACCAACACGTGGGATAGGTTTGAGCTTCGTGTACACAAGCGTGTGATTGACCTCTTCAGCTCCCCGGATGTGGTTAAGCAGATTACCTCGATCACGATTGAACCTGGTGTTGAGGTTGAGGTTACCATTGCCGATTCTTGAGCTTGCATGTATTTCAGCAGTTAATGCTGCGATAGTGTAACTTGAAATGCAATCATCTCTGGGGATTGTAACAAGGTTATGGTAGTAGTATTGGTATACAGTTTTGGAGGTGAAGGGAACTTTGTTATTTACTCATCAGACCAATTAATCATATAATGTTTCAAATGCTCGGATAATTGAACTGTAGCTCCCACCCTTTTATAGTAAAAAGATTAATGTTTTATTTAATTTATTATTTTCAATTACTGTCACTTTCCTGGGAAAATATTATTGGTATTTGATATGTTGGATCGGACATACTAAACAAGATTTAATAATCGAGCTCACGCCAATCATAACGTGATTTTATTCGACCAGACCAGATCCAATTCTCCAACCCCATCCCCTTAGAAATAACACCCAAAGATGAAAATTCAACAATCTCATCCCAAACGAAAAATTTTGAAAATACCGACCAATTCTTTGGGAAATATATCAATTCAGTTTGTCATGCATTACAAATTTCAATAAAATGCTATAATTGATCATGATTAATGGTTTTTAAATTTATTGTTTTATTAATTTTGTGGGGGGTGGGCTTGTTTATGGTTCCAATTTGGGCAGTGAGCGGTCTACTAGTCAAATTACACAATACTGACCTTTAATTTAAGCCTCTGTTTCGTTCAGATTAAAATCTGATTTTAATGTATAGTTAAAGTAAATAATTAATTTTAATCACACATTTTATGGGGTCCACAACCTTTAAAACACCAATTTCATCAACTTTTATCAAAATCTACTAAAAATTTAATTTTAATCTATACCAAACAGGGGCTAAAGCGACATAGCATGTCCACATTGCACGTCGTGAGTTTAACCACATATTTCCTTTTGAAAAAAGGTGAAATTACATAGTATGTGACTTTTTAATTAGAAAGTGATGTAGTAGTCACGATCTAATGCAAAATGTTAATTCACATTCAACACACTACAAAAAATAATGAAAAAACTAAAATCTAAATATTTGTTTTAAAAGATTCCTACAAATACATTTAAAGCTTTTTCGTTAATATTTTGTTATGAAAAATCAAATTATACAATGATTTTATAATGGCTTAATCGCACAAAACGTCCCTACGTTTGGATGTAGTGTGCAAAACGTCCATACGTTTCAATTTTTTGCATTTTCACCTTTATTTCAACGTTTCATTGTGAAAAACGTCATTTTCACCTAATGTAAAATGACCAATATACCCTCCTATTAAAATAAAACAAAAAATAAAATAAAAAAATAAATTGCAATCTTACTCCTAAACTTTTTAAAATGGGTAAAATTGTAACTTTTCATTAAATATAAAAAATAAAAAATAAAACCTAATCACTATTTATCGTCTACCTCCCCGCTCCCACCCACCCACACCCCACCTCCCCTTAAACTCAAAACCAGTTGATCCTGTTTTACCCCTCCTTGCCGCCGCCACCTTCGCCCTCCTCCACCGACTTTGCAACTTTTCCCGCCAATGTCTCCTCCCTAATTCTTCTCTCCTATTCTTCACACTCTAACAACTCATTTCTCATATTATTTGGTCCAAAGTCAATTTTACTTATGCCGAAAAAAATTAAGCTTTCTGTTTCTCCGGCCCGCGTTGCGCTTCCTCAAACCCTAGAGTCCTCTATAAATGGAAGCTACTTCATGTCTTCGCCATAAAAGAATTTCTCAATGACACAGCAATAATCCGAGCAATTGCAATGGCTGCACGAACTCGAACAGAGATATGAGCTAATTATTGGAACTCTTAGTTAGCCGAAAATTTGATTGATTTTTAGTTGATCTGATTTCTGTAGGCCGTGGTGGAGGCGAGAGTTTTAGGGGAGTCAAGGGAGGTGGAAGAAGCGGAGGAGGAAGCGGAATGAAGAGAGGCGCTGTTAGAGGCAGAGCAGAGGATGTGGAAGAGGCGTGAGCCCAAGGAATGAAGGGAGACACCGAAGTTGTGGTAGGCATGAAGGCTTGTTTTAGCTGAGGAAATGGACGTTGCTAGTGTCACCAAGAATATGGTCCCAGGTGAAACGATTTAGAATTTGGTCCAAAGTCAGGTTTGGGTAAGGGGAGTTGTGGTGGTGGTGTGGGTCGATGGTGGCTGGATGGATGGGTAAAGGGACAATTTTCTGGCTTTGATTGGGTGGGGTGGGTGAATGGGAGTGGGGACTTTCTCTGCGGCGGTGGCGGAGGCGGAGGAGAAGAGAGAGAGTTTTTTTTTTGTTATTTTTAATATTTTCATAAATTTTGGACTTAATTTGCGTTTTTTAAAAATTTTAGGAATAAGATTGTAATTTATTCTTTATATTTATTTTTTGTTTTATTTATATAGGAGGGTATATTATTCATTTTACATTAAAAATAGGTGAAAATGATGTTTTCCGCAACAAAATGTTGAAATACATGTGAAAATGCAAAAAATTGAAACGTATGGACGTTTTGCACACTACATGCCAAACGTATGGACGTTTTGTGCGATTAAGCCATTTTATAATTAGAAAGTCACACATCATGTAGCATTTTGATTAGAACTCTGCTGAGAGAGAGAATGAGACTCTAGAGTTGACTAGCCAATCAAGTATCACATATTCACAATAGCACTTGCACAAAGAGTTAACCTACTTGTATAAAATTGGGTTACAAGAATGGTTGACAAAATATGTGTTGGCAAAATCTGAATCAATGATTTCAAAAACTTTTTTAAAATCATTGACCCAAATTTTGCCAACATATATTTTGTCAACCATTTTGTAATCCAATTTTGTACACATAGCATTGCTCTTGCACAAAAGTTTTGTGCCAAATTATTTTGGTGAAATTTTTCAATCAATCATGTCAAGTAACATATATCAATCAATAATGCTGTTGCTAAATCCAACGCATGACTCGATGTCTCTTTCGAGGACATTACCAATGGCATCATATTACGTCATTCGTATTTTTGTGGGACGAACAGACAATTAGTTTCAAATGAATTTCATAATAAATCTTTTCATTTAATTTTTTTGTACAAAATCTGTTAAATGATAACACATTTGCAAGTTACAAAAGTAACAGGTTGGAGATTTAAATTATTCAAAAACACGATCCAGAATTCATTTGTATTGAGAATTAAATATTATAATTCTATTTTATCGAGTGTTGCAGAAAGAAAATGAGACTCTAAAGTTGGACGAGCCAATCAAGTATCACAGTAGCACTTGCACAAAAGTTTCGTGCCAAATTATGTTGTTTTTTTGGGTGAAATTTTTCAACCAATCATGTCAAGTAACATATATCAATCAATAATGCTTTTGCTAAATCCAACGCATGACTCGGTGTCTCTTTCGAGGACATTACCAACAGTATCATATTACTCCAGTCATTTCACGAAGATGGATTTCATTTTCTTCGACACAAATTATAGATTACTTTCTTTGTCGAGAGTTTGGATGATTTTTTAGTTTTATAATATGCCACATTGCCACTATTAAATGTGTTTTGTAATAAATAAATATGAACTACTATTATTTAATTTAATGTAAAGATATATTAGAAAAAATATAAAAAGAAATTATGCTTTCAACTATATTAATTATATTTTTTTAATTTGTGTAAAAATAGAAACAACATATTTTTGTGAGACGAACGTACTCAAATGAATTTTATTAAAAAAAAAATCCCCCCCTTTTTTTTGTACAAAATCTGTTAAATGAGAACACATTTGCGTGTTACAAAAGTAACAGATTGGAGATTTAAATTAAACCTATGTTTGGTACACATTAAAATTTTCATTTTCATTCTTCTACTCATTTTCAATCACACATTCTTCAATAAAATAATATTTTTCATCACATCAATAACTTTTTCATTTTTTTCAACCATAAATTCTCCATCAATCTACTATTCCATAATGCATTCTTTTAAAATAATGTGGCTCAAACACATCCTAAATGTAAAAAATCATTTGTATTGAGAGTTTCGTGAACAATCAATTTGCAGAAAGAAATAAAAATACGCAAGATTCATTGAGGTTCATCTCACTGTGAGAATACGTCATCTTCCGCTACTGTAATAATTCATTACGATAAAAAATATTTACAAGAGAAAATCGCACCATCTATCTTCTTTAACCTCACTTTCTCGCTTTTATGATAACAATTTAAAATTCTAAGGACAACTCACTATTAATAAGACAAATTAGGAGAAAATCGAAATTTACGACTCAAATTCCGAATATGAAATTTATAAGAGTATAAATTTCTAAACAACTTTTAATAAAATTTTGATCCATATACCAACTCTACGTAGCAGCAATAATTAGACTTCATAACTATCAATTGTTAATAAGTATATAGGTTGGGAATCAATACTGTAGTTTTTCGTATCTTAAATTATTGATGGTCGTACTAATTGCATTATTTAAGTAGCAGCATTATTATTATTTTTAGGTAAAACTTTTGGTCCCTTTTCTCCGCAACTTTTTGCAGGTGAAAATTTGTTCAAAGATCAATTGAAAAATGAAAAGGTAACTAAACAAAATATTGTAAAATTTGTGCTCCCTCTTTGATAATTAGTTCATATTCGACGCGCAGAACGAGATATAATTTCAAAAAAAAAAACATATTAAAAAAAATCTCTTAAAAATTTGAAGTCAACTACCAGAATTTTTTTTTCCCGTAATGTTAAGTCTACTTGTTCTCCTTCTAACATGTTTTGTCACAACCATGTTTCTTTTATAAAAGGAGCCCCATTTGATTTTCATGAAAAATACGTCTCAACCACTTAAATTAACGTTATGCTGACATATATTATGATATGTCGCACTGAATGTCTTACACGATTATAATTGACATAAAATATCTACCCAATGTTGATGGAAATATCAATGACTCGTGTGAAAAGAAGATTAAGTTCCTAGCTTGAAAAAATTGAAGTTAACAATTAAGTTTAATCTTACATTTCATAGTATCTACAATTTTTATTAACTTTTAAATCATAAACTTCATTAACTTCTATCAAAACTTAGTAAAAATCTATTTTTTATTATTATTTAGGCATCTAAAATTTGCCAGACTAATTCAGATGAGTGACGGTCTTTTCATCTGATTTACCACCAGAGTAAATCGGATGCGATCATAACTTATATGCACTTGGATCGGACATTAAGGAGGTGGTTTTTCTCTTTGTGAACCATCATTTACAACGTACAGACGGACCCCGGAGGGATGACGAAACTCACAACTTTGTCTTCACGAGTCATCTGTCTCCTACATAAATGTTGCCTTACAATTGTAGCGTGAATTCAAACTTTCGATATTCCTTAAAGAACCATATTGCTTTACCAAAGAGGGCTAAATTAATATTTGACCTTAGTAAGACGGCAATTATGGATATCAGTGGGCCCAGTACTTAGATAGGCCTTTTTCCAACACAGTTAAGTCATATGCCGGGCCAAATAATTTGCCGAACTAAGGCCCACTTTTCTCTTCAAATCTTCTTCACTCCCGGCGAGTGCAAGTGATACCACGCCCGGAAACTCTTAACTGGCCATGGAAAGATATTTAATGGCGGCGCGTGAGGGTGCCCACGTAAAAAGAGGAATTTGATTGAAAAGAGCAGTGGGTCCCACATTGGGGACTACAATCACTCTCGTACTGGGATGGGCCCCATATTGAGACTTTTATGATCCTTTACTCTGAACACAAATCAGTGGAAGCGCCAATCACTCCGTTCACTCCGTGATTAGCATTACCCTCTTTGTACGATAAATAATCACATAAGCCCGAGCTCCATTTTTATTCATCAAAATGCATTTTTTTAGAGTGATTTGACTTTTTGGGTGCTTGATTCATGTTATGGAGGAAAATGTTTTTTAAATAGTGATGTGTTTAAAAATATGCGATTATAAAATAAATAAATTTTTGAGTGCGATTAAAAATTAAATTGTCCAATCTCATTATTTCATATAGATGGTCACATCACTGATATTTCATATCATGATGATAAATAGTATTATTTCTTTGTTAAACTCATTTTTTCTTATACACTCTCAGTGTGTGTTTGAGCCATATTATTTTGAAAAAATGTATTTTGGAATAGTATATTGATGGAGAATATATTGTTGAAAAAGAATGAAAAATTATTGATGTGATAAAAATATTATTTCATTAAAAAATGTGCGATTGCAAATGAATAAAAGAATGAAAATGAAAATTTTAATGTGGTTAAAACATGGCTAAATCTTTAATAATATTACTAATTTTCATTTATTACCTAATATCTTATGATTCTTAGGCAGAGAATCTCTTTAGCCACCTTCTCAAACAACACATAAAATTGTAATTTTTATTAATTATTAGATTTTATTTTGTGCTTTAACTTGGCTTTATTCCCACGTATCACACTGCAAATCTAAACCACATAAGTTCCATTCTCACCTTGACACCTCTCTCTCTCTCTCACTCATGGCGACCCCACTGTGAGCTTTTTAGGGGAAACGTGAATTGAAGCCGCCTCTCTTTCAGAGAACAAAGGTTAAATAGAACACNCTAGCACTCACAAGAAGGCACCGATAAATGAGTTCGTTGATTAGTACGATTCAAATATAAATGTCATGGTTAGAGGTAGCCAAATATGCAAATTCCTAGGTCCCTCAATTTCTATATTTATGAGCTAAACTAAAACCATCTTTGAAGTTTCGTACTACCATTGGAAATCACATTCAGCTTCCAAATTTTGGAGATCCGACTCTAACAAAATACATCCTCTCGTGCAATGTTAAGAGTCCATTGGGCATTATTCTTTCTGAGATGTCAAAATAAACTTTAAAAATTTAAAAGTTGTTTTGAACTCTTATGAAAGTATTTTCTAGTTAGAAGAACTTTCAAAAGAAAATGATTTAATGTAACTTCTTTTAAAA
>CAIGRP010039800.1:0-13617 GCA_903798385.1 Fraxinus cuspidata
TGTAACGAATTTCATGAAAAATATCACATTCGAGGAAAACGAATTCTATTTTAACCATTTGATTGCAATATGGAAATGAAAATTGAATTCCAAGGTACAGTCACTTTAAGCTGCATTTTATTTGTTTTCATGGAAAACGAATTGTTATGGATTTGATGAGTTTTTATTTTCCAACTTATATGGAATTGAAATATATTTCCACTTTTGCCTATCAAAGAGACCCTAAATGTCACTTGTAGAATTGATCAAAATGTTCACAATGTTGTCCAACTGATAAAAAATAGTGATCTTATTATTTAACTATATTACCTGCTAGGCTAGTAGTATACGAGTGATTATTGAGAACATTTTCGACTTTATTATTTGATTATAATATGAATATTTGAATATTACATTTTTATTTATATAGTTCATGAGTTTTAATTTAGTAGATTAGTTCCGTATGAAACTTATGACTGAAAAAAAAAAAAGTTTGAAGCATATTATGATTGCAACTTTCATAGTTCTCCTCAAGCCCTGAAAATATCAAGTGCGGTCCTGGATGTGTGAATAGGCAAGATAAGAAATACACAGCATATAGGACATTCTTCTGAATGAAAAAAATTAAAATAAAAATAAAAAACATTATACTCATCAATTCACCATAGTATCCTCTATCGAATAATATCCATTATAACTTATACTAAACTTTTTTACAGAGTCTAATATGATGCACCATCCGTCACCTCGTGGCATGTTTAGTAACGTCATTTACACAATATGTGTAACAAAGTAGTTGAATTTGTATTGATTTTAACATTCAAAACAATACAATATTACATAACATTTGTTCCAATGGGAACAAGAATTTGTCAATCTCTCTCTACCTATAAAAAAAAATATTGACCAACTGCATGTCAACTTTGCAGACAAGTAACACCATGGAAAGAGTTTCACCGGTAAAATCAATGTTTTGAAAATTGATCTGGACATCTATCCGAAAAATGTTAAGGGTGAAATGTCAAAAGGTTCAACCGAAATCGATACAAACAATAAAATGCTATGGAATCAATAATTTTTTGAATTTCAATATCAATAATTCAAAGTAAATCAATTTTTGTTAATTAGATTCATTATCAAGTGTAATTTAAGTTAAATTTGAAAATTAAATAAATGAAAAGACGGAAGTGAGATTACAATTTAGGTAGTTGGGATTTTCAAAATCATATATTTGACTTAGAAATGGTTTTAACTTTTTAAAACAATTTGAAATCATTTGAGAAAAGTGCATCTATAAAAAGAGTATGACATCCAAAATTCATCTGGCCTTTGATAATTATAGTGTATGGGGCCCGTTAATAAAAAAGTTCAAAATTTCTAAATTAAAAATTTGTAACACCGGTTCATCGGTTCACGGTTAAACTGATCAGTTCAGCGNATCTGGCCTTTGATAATTATAGTGTATGGGGCCCGTTAATAAAAAAGTTCAAAATTTCTAAATTAAAAATTTGTAACACCGGTTCATCGGTTCACGGTTAAACTGATCAGTTCAGCGGGTATTAAGGGATTTTTGTGTTAGTTGGTTAACTGGGCATGATTGGCCTTTGGAACCATTCTTGATTGAACCGGCTAGGTTGGACTGATTTTAATAACACTGGGTAAAACGTTAATAAAAGCCTAGGAATTGGAACTATTCAAATGACATAAATAAACGATGATAGCCAAAGGTCGTCGATGCAATTTGTCATGTTGGGGGTTGACATTTTTTAATATAAAAAAAAAAAAAAAAACTTGGTCGGTCTACCTTCATATTGCTTTAAAGCTCAACTCTTTGTTTTCAAGTTTCTCTAATTACTTAATCACAAAGTATTCAATTATTAACATTGATTGTGGTGTTTATTGCACCATTAATCTTCTATAGACATAATTTAATATTTATGTTATATAAACATTAATAAAAAATATTTAAAAAAAAAATCAGTTGAATCGCGTTCCTTAGATAATTATTTATCTATAGTAGCAATTTTTTTTTTTTGTCCTGATAAGTATCATCCTTGTATTTAATATTTTATTGGAGATGTATGTCAGGCTCGCTAAAAACAATAAATATATAAGACTAAATTAACATGGTGAATATTTTTAAATTATTTAGAAAAGTACGTTCCGCTAGTTAATTAGTAAATTACTATTGGTAAATCATATTAATTTAGAGAGGTTAGATTGCATACAACTCTATTCGTCCAATTCCACACGAATAAACTCATCTCAAAATTTATTCTTATTTTATTGTGCACATATAATTATTTATTAATATAATAATTTCATGAAATGAAAATCCTAGAGATTTTGACTTTTTTTTGGTTGACTTAAACAAAGATAATGATAAATGATCAGGCAAATGCTCATAATACAATAGTTAATTGAAAATATTCCGTGTAGTACGAGCATGTGCGAACCTGGCTTGGTCAATATGGGCTGCCAATCGAACTGCACCGATGGTTGCCTCCTGTATTTATCAGCTATCGTCGGTCCGAGATGCACTTACTGCAAAAGTTAAGATCAATTTTATATGATTTATATAAAGAAGTACTTTTAAAAAGTCATCATAGAACATCTTCATCTAAATACTCTTGCAACTTATCAAAACACTTCAAGAAAATTATTCAAATACGTTCAAATGCAAATTTTGCCAAAGGGGCCCTTATTAGAACAAAATTGGAATTTACCAAATTCTAAACCTTATCCCTTTTACTACTTCATGGTAATTAAGCACGACTTAATCATCTGTTTTAAATTTTTAAAAAGAGAAAGTCAACTTCAGAAATGGGCAACCAATAATATGCCCATAAACATACACGTAAGACTTAGTAAAGTTGTCATTTGCAAATTGCATCTCAGAAAAGTCAAAGTCCAAATTTAATTTCTTTAAAAAAAAAAAACAATAATCCTCTGTCCTTCACACAAACTGCACACACAGTTTTCCATGTTTTGACTTTCACATGTTGAATCTCTCTCTCTCTTTATAGACTCATATAAAACGAAATCCTCCAAACTCCTAATCCATACAATTCCTCAACAGCTTCACCTTCTTTGATTTACTTATAGCTTTAAAACAAAAAATTTACTTCTTTTCTTGCTTAAAATTGTATAATCACTTATTTTTTGTTGAGATCTTAGGTTTACCACATCTTGATTTTTGTAGTTACTTCTGCTATGGATGAAATTGAAATTCCATCACACTTTCTCTGCCCCATCAGTCTAGAGATTATGAAAGACCCTGTTACGCTCTCGACTGGTATAACATATGATCGGGAGAATATCGAAAAATGGTTGTTTTCTCAAAAAAATAATACTTGTCCAGTAACAAAACAAGTTGTTATTGATTCAGAATTGACCCCAAACATCATTCTCCGGCGATTTATCCAATCATGGTGCACCCTCCATGCTCCTGACGGCGTCGAGAGGCTTCCGACCCCGAAAGCTCCAATTAGTAAAACCCAACTTTTGAAGCTTTTCAATGATGCCAAATCTCCAAATATGCAAATGAAGTGCTTACAAAAACTTAGATCCATGGCTTCTCACAACGAAGCGAATAAAAGATGCATGGAAACAGCAGGCACGGCCGAGTTCTTAGCTTCATTAATCGTGAAGAAAAACGTAGAGGCATCTTCAGCAGAAGTGCCAGAAGATGTGATTGAGTTGAGAAGAGAGAGTAATGAAGCCTTAAGCATTCTCTATCATCTCCAGCTATCGGTATCTGGCCTTAAATCCCTCTTGGAGAGTAATATCGAATTAATCGAGTCCTTAACAAGCATCATGCAATCTGGGAACTATGACTCTCGAGTCTATGCTGTCATGCTTCTGAAATCCATGTTCGAAGTAGCTGACTCAAATCAACCAATCAATCTGAGAACCGAATTCTTCCTTGAATTAGTCGATATATTAAATGATCAAATCTCTCAGAAGACATCAAAGGCCACATTGAAAGTTCTTATCAGTGTGTGTCCATGGGGAAGAAACAGAATCAAAGCAGTGGAAGCTGGAGCAGTGCCTTTGTTGATTGACCTTTTACTTGATTCTTCGGACAAAAGGGCTTCTGAATTGATGCTTATGGTGTTGGATTTGCTATGCCAATGCGCCGAGGGAAGAGCTGAATTGTTGAATCACAGTGCAGGATTAGCCATTGTTTCGAAAAAGATTCTTAGGGTTTCGTCTGCAGCAAATAAGAGCTGTATAAAAATTCTACATTCGATATCGAAATTCGCAGCAAGTCCCGGAGTTCTACAAGAAATGTTGCAGATTGGTGCAGTGGCAAAATTGTGCGTTGTACTTCAAGTTTTTGATCGAGGATCAAAGACAAAGGAGCGAGCAAGAGAAATTCTTAAATTGCATGCAAGAGCATGGAGGAATTCTTCATGCATACCCACGCATTTGTTAGCTTCATACCCATCTTGAGGTGGAATTATAATTAGGAAAATAGAAATAACTATTTTAGTTGCATAAACTTATGTTCATATAATTAAAATTTTAGACCAAAATGTTGTCCATACAGAAATCTCAATTTTATAAAGAAATATTGTATTAACTCTTTGGAAAATGGTGTTTTAATGGGAAAGGTTCAGCTTCTTTTGTTTTTCTTCCCTGCATCAATTTTTTATTTTTTCATTTGTCATTTAAAGATTGATTTAACGACTTAATTGGAATGAAATCGAGTCGAGGTCAATCAATTTTGAATTTTTTCATTGTAAATTTGTTATTTATGTTTCATATCAACCGATTATTTGTAAAATGAACATAATTTGATTAAGCCACTGTTTGATTTACATTAAAATTTTCATTCTCATTCTTCTACTCATTTTCAACTATACATTCTTCAATAAAATAATATTTTACATCACATCAACAACTTTTCCTTATTTTTCAACCACACATTCTCCATCGATCTACTATTCTAAAATACATTCTTCCAAAATAATGCAGCTCAAACACACCCTAAGTTTTAGCTAGCCAGTTGAGAGATCTCTATTGAGGTTTAGTTATTGTTCTCGAGTTGAATTTCTGCTATTTTATCTTACTTCTAGCTCTAAATATGAATGAAAATGCAAATATTCATTGTGTACTTCCTTATTTTGCCCATGTTTGGTTCGGTTTAATTAATCGAATTAAATTTTAAGACAAAATCAACAATTAATTTTAAATACACATTTCACGGGAATCATAACTTTTCAACTACACGCTCCAGTCACTTTTATCAAATTATGCTAAAAATTTGATTTTCATCTCAACCAAACAGAGACATAATCTTATCTTTTATATTTTTACTTTCTCCTCGCTGCAAGAAAAATGGCTTTAACAACACGCACATCTACGTTACCGTCTTTGATGTTATCGAAAAGTAGACGGATTTGACAATAGACAATGCATGTTACTAAAGATTGAAAGTGCATTAGTCGGTTAAAGATTGGTTTGTGAGAAACTGGGGCAGCCGTTTGTGCCTTTCTTCTTCCTCTTTGTGAGCTAAGTGAAACAGTCGCCTTCCTCTTCTCTTTGTGAGCTACCACCTTCATTATTCTTTGTCTGTTTGAGAAGGCTCTTTGTGAGCAACTCATCTTGGACAACCTTTATGGTATTGTTTGATTAAGGTGGTGTGTGGATTTAAACTGAGCTCTAGCCTCTAAACGGCTAAATCTTTGTGGTCATCAAAGGTGTTGTATTTTGCACACATTGAAATTCTTGTTGGTGTATACTATTCAACATAAGTAATGGTCTTAGCAATGTTCGGACAGTGCTACATGGTCAAAAATAAGCGCACTTGTCTTTGATTCAATTATTAAGCAATGATATACGTTTAAGACAGCTGATTCGTGAAAGACACATAGGTTTGAATGAATATTTACTTTGAATTGAACTTCATGTGTCTAATCTAGAACAAATTAAAGTTCTCTCTCTTGAACGTGTATGCATGTGTCTAGGAGATTCCTGGATCTAACTATTGTTTAAAAATTCACTTATTTAAGATTTGAGTAAAATCCAATTTTTTCGGATCATACATTTCATAAAATTACTTTTATTTACAAATGTAGCGCCTATTTGATCCACATTTTTTAGAACTCACATTTCCTCAAACTTATTTTCAATCACACATAGTTTACAAGTTGACAAACAGCTTGACACGTTTGCCACCCTTAATATCATTTGAAGAACGACATCATCCCCAACCTTCCAAATTAGCAAAATATGTTACATTAATATTCTTTAATTCTCTTGGCGTCACACTTGTACATTCATCGCCCTTGAAATATTCATCAAACTCGTAACTTCATTTGTCTTTCAACTAAACATTTTAAACTCCATTTATTTGTATTATCAAAAAGTTAAAAAGGGTGCGAATGTGAATGGCCTCCGTACTCTATACATTGTATGAATATGTTCAAAACTTAAATCGGACGTCATTTGTTCTTCAACTAAACATCGTAAACCCCATTAGTCCCTCTGTCTGCCTCCGTCGTTCCAACTAAAGAAAATGATGAATTGCAGATAGAATTGCTAATGTGGACGTTAAATTTGTCCAAATCAACGTCAAATTCGACATCTAAAAAATTCTATTAATTTTCTAAAATGAATTTTCAATCCGTGCCACATTTTTTAATCATTCTGTTAAGAACGGATTATATAAATTTTGATGTATATTTTGAAACATTGGTTGAGTTGTCAAGTCAAATCTAAAAAAAAAAAGGGAGGAGGAGGAAAATTTGCCATATTTTTGACAATCTAAGGATACTTTTTGAAGATGAAAAATAATTTTTGCCAGATTTGTGACTAAGGATAGTACTTCCTTTCAAAAGTGGCCATATCAATAATATTTTTAGGAGAGTTTTATTGTGACAATAATTTTAGTTTCTTGCACTGCATTTTAATTGTATTAAAGTTCTTCAATTTTATACATCGTAATCATGTCCCCAACTTTTTTTTCTTTACGTTCTTATCATCTGCCTTATTAATTAGTATATTTTATCCTAGATAATGGTTTCATTCATTAAATATCAATATTTTCAAAACCTAACCAATCAATGACCCGAAAAATAAAAGGGTCAAGGATTAAAAGGTCAAATCAGATTGACCAATTGTAATAAAAAAATATATTTTTATGTACATACTGGAAAAATAATTTATTTTCCAAATTATTTAATATAGAGAGATAAAAAAAAATTATATACTTGGTTACATTTAATTTTAACTAAGACAATTTCTAATATCAATCGAAAATGAGACAATAAGTATAAGAAAATCTTCAACAAATTATTCTTATATAATTTTAGTGTGATATAATTAAATAAGAAAAATAGAGGTGTAATGTAAAAAGAAATCAAATATTGAAATTCAAGATTTTCTTAATACAATTTTACTAATAAAAATAGCACATTGTTTCTAAAGTAATCCCAATACAGTAAAATTTCTATAAAATAATAATGTTGGGATTGAGAAAATTATCATTTTAGAGAGGTTATCAATTTATCGATAAATGAATATTTATTAATTTATAAATCATTTTATATTTTTATAGCGTGTATTATATTTTTACCATAATACATGTAGAAATTTAAAAAAAAAAAAAAATTGAATGTGGTGAAATTCAAAATTTAATATGTAAGCACACAAAAAGCCACACACATACATAAAATATAAAACATTAATGTACATGCATTCGTTTCAAAGTTTAATATCTTGGAAGATTAATTGCTCACACAATTCTGGTCTACGGTACAGAAATTTATGGATGTTGAGCACATTTTTAAAGTGTCTTAGTAAAAATGAAGCGTGGATGAAATTTTCTATTCATGAAGATATTATTTAAGTGGTACTCAATACAGATATCAATGATGATAATAATTCAAATTATAGTTGTGTTTTACCAACTGTTTCTTCAAAAGAAGCATTACAAGCAATCGTAACCTTTAATAATTATTTTGTATAAAATGAAAAAATATGCCAAATGTAGTATGTGTATTTCAAAAAATTAGGGATGAAGTTGAGTATGGTTTGAGTGCAAAGAAAAAACAAAAAACATTATATGCATATTTTGAAAAAGAGTTTAATTGAATAAAATGTTATCAAATGAAAAGTTTGTTAATTTGTATTAAGATGAACTTTTATGAATTTAACCAGTTATTATTTTATATATTTGTTGGGCCTTAAATGATCTCAAAATTACGCTAGTTCAAATCGGGGACCATAGAATTTATTATTTAAACGAGATTATTAATTTATCAATATTTTCCTGTAGCTTGAACTTGAGGGTGGATCAATAATCCCATATCAAAAATGAGAGAAAGGTTAAAAAGCAACAATAAAAAATGAATAGCAAATAGTTAAAGTGGAAATTACATTGCAACTTGTTTTTAAAGACTACGTGCTAAAATCAAGTGTAAAGTTTAATTAATCATGAATCAGGTGATAATTATATATTTTAATAATAATAATAATATTATAATTAATCAACAAATCCACCCCACCCCACCCATCTCCAATCCCAATTTCAAAACCTGAATATCTGTCTTCACTCTCCTCCTTCCCTTCTCCCCGTCGTTGGTCCGACGACGTAGCGCCGATGTTTTTGCCGCGGCTCGAGACACCGACGTAACTGCATGACACCATCGTGACAACCGTTGCGATGTCATGAAGCAGAGCTCGCTTTGAGCGACGTCATTGCACAGCGGAAGACCAAGAGGTCAATGAAGGTTTATCAAAGTGGGATGGCATGAAGAACAAATAAGCAGGGGCGGATTTAGGGGGGGTTGGACCGGGCAGGGGCGGATTTAGGGGGGGAGCCCGGCCCGGCCCAGCCCAGCCCCCAGCCCATTTTTTTTAGTAGAAAAAAAATTTTTAAAAATTTTTTTTTCTTGTGTAATTTTATTTTTTTTACGTATTAGCCCGGTCTGGAATCCGGTCCTGAATCCGCCCCTGCAAATAAGCCCAGTAGAATATGATTCGAAAAATAGTTTATGTTGATCTTTCAGGAGTCTCATATATATATATATATAAACATTAGTTTGGGGGTAAATCTCTTGTAGATTTTGGACATTTATTACACAAATAATAAACATCATTAAAACCTTATAAAGAAAAACCATGTGGGAAAATTTCTAATGAAGGAAAAATAGTACATTATTCTTTTTAATACGCCATAAAAGTGTTCCATTAAAAATCTAGTGAGAAAAATTCACGGGGGACAAAACTTTGGTCAAGAGGAAAAAAAGTACTACGCATATTTACTTTCTTTCGTAATAATATCACTTGAATTATATTTCAGGCATATTATATCTTTCAATGTAACATTAATAGCCATGTCAAAAGAATTGGATGTAGTTAAATTTATTATGTGCATATCAAATTCCATACCTTGTCGGACTGATAAAACTGAGACTCGTAATTATATCCACTACATGATAATTTATCTATTTATAAAAGTCTTTGCGAAATTCATTATGTAAGGAGTCGTACATTTCATATTACGACTTTACTTTTTTATTTTCATTTTGCATAAGTATACACATTTAGGCGTTTAGACAGTAGATCTATAAACTTCAAGTTATTCTAGTAAATTCAATTTTACTAGAATGGCGTCTAGAATTTTCAAATTTCTCTAGTAAATTCTTTTACTTGGATCGCAACATTTTATTTGGTCAATCATTATTTCAATCGATGATGAATTCGTTTTGATATTTTCGCTACTCATAATATGATGCAGTACATCATGTGTAAAAGTATTGTCGACAACATTTCTTTTCGATTCTATTTATTTTCTCATAATAACACAAATTATTGAGATATCTTAAGTTTCATTATTTCAGGTACCTAAACCTCTTTTTGGGTTTCATAATATGTCATGTCTACATACTCATCAAAAGTATGTACCTTCTTAATGAGATTATCTTTGCTAATTGTTCCATTTTCGTTTGGAGATTTTATAATAGAATCAAATATCATCATGCTTTAAGCATGTCATAAATTTATCAAATATAATATTAACTAGTTGTCCTTCAGGGCATTAATTCAAGTTTGAACATTTAAAGATAGTGTGAGATATTATTGATCTATTTGCTTAGTAAATGGATTTAAATGAATTATCTCTCGAACTTCTGATTCGAATAATCTTTTGCAAAGATTTAGATGGAGATGCATTTGTACATTATTTTCAATTTCTTACTTCCTTCTCTTAATATTGAGAGAATTGTCCAATCAAATTGACAATCATTTTTACTGCATTATAAAATATTACCCACTTGGGATAATGGTTCAAATTACGCATTTATTCACAACATTCTTTACTTTCCATCTTAGTTCATTGTGGTGAATTAATTTTATATATACTGCACTAACAAAATAATTAGAAGGAAAACTAGGCTCTAACCATAAGCCAATTATAATATGGAGAATTATGATATTGACATGATACATAATAATATTTCATAAACAGAAATGGGAAGTACTTTGTTATTAATTAATTGGAGGAGTTTAACAAACAATAGTTTTAAACTATTTATCGACATCCCAACTAACCACTACAACAAAAATAGCATTTTGCAATATTAATAAAAACGTTATCGAAAATCTTTTGTAAGTTTGGACATATGTTGCAAAACTTAATGTTGCTTTAGAGTAGAAGGATACGACAACGTTTAAAAACGTTGCTCATAACATTTTGCAGCGTTTTTTGAACGTTGCTAATAACTACTTTTTGCAGCGCTTTTTGACCATTGCCAATAACCACTTTTTGCAGTGTTTTTTGAAAGTTGCCGTGTGTTTTTCTTTTTTACAGCAATTTATGCAAATTGATTGGCAAAACTAAAAAATGATGCAAATTTATGAACAAATTTTTGAATTGTATAAAAATTGATAATTTCATTACAAATTTTTGAATCTATACGCTTGGACATTAGAATATGATACAACACCGCCTAAATAAAAAGGAGCTTCAAAATGAAAAAAAATTAGGAAAAAAAATTTGGCACTACTTGGGCATAAATAATTTATTGCCACGCTTGCAACACCGAGCTTCCGAATAATACTCTTATCGCATTAAGCGGAGCTGGACCTGCAAATGTTGAAACAGAGGAGAGATTTTTTATGTCCAAACAATGATGCAAAATGCAATGGAACAAAGCATTAAATTATTGGATAATCAATAGATATCAAATTAGCAACATGAAAAATAACCTCAAAATCTACTGAGCTAAGCAGTAACCTCAAAGAAAAACTATTATAGACCGTTAGCTTTTCAAATGTTAAAAGCTAAATTGATACTTCCAAAGGACTACAAAACGTTCCAGCCACAACAACCATTTCTTGTAACAGTTGTGCTACATGTACATCACAACTTACAGATTTATTTATCAATAGATGATATGGCAATTTAATTGGGTCTGGAATTGCCTCATACAGTTAATAAAAACTATACACGATTAAAGAAAGGATGGGAGAGGAAAAATAAAACAACGCATCACAACAAGGGTTTGGAATTGCCTCATACAATTAAGAAAAACTTTAAGGCACCCTTAGCCCCACTAGATCTAATAGGATTCTAATTCCAATTCGCAAATTAACTAATTTACCTATGGAACTACCAGTATGACTTATAACAAACAAGGGCATATCAAGAAATAGTAAATTTCTTAACTAGTACCAAATGAGATCCCTCATGAATAATCTTCTTACTTGGCACTAACCATGGAAAGTTAAAAGTTTGTATTGAAACAACTAAATATGAGTCAAATCACCTATGATGAAGGCATGAGCAGAAAAATACATAAGGCGACCAACCTGAATAGGTTGAGACAATGTCCAAAAAAAGGCGGGCATGTAAGTCCTCGGTGTTAAATGCAGCTATGAAATTGACCATTGCACACCACCAGCTCGAAGTGTATGAAAAAATATCAATAACATCATACACAATGAGTTAAACCAGATTCCTCAATAAATTTGGAAATATATGAAGCCCTTTTGGCCACTCCATTTGATCCAGAGTTATCACTACACCAAAATCAAATGAAACCAAATTTGTACTTCACAGAAGGGAAATCATCACGATACAACCTGCAAATCATTTACAAAACTTTTCAATATAAATTCAATTTGTGGTTATCCATTTCCAAGATCATTGACTTCATCAAATATTCATTATGCATAACCACACAATAATCAAATCAATTTATACCCATTTTCAAGTCCAACAAAAAAAATCAAGAAATTTTCTAAATTTAACAAAGAAAAAAAAAAGTAAATCTTTTAACCAAGTTAATATTCTGGACAATTGAATAACATAACATAACACCAGATCAGAACCTCGAGAGCGTGTTTGTAACGGTGGGATTTTCTTAGGTCTCTGGAGATGCTTCGGAGGTCAGAGGTGGTGATTTTGTTTGTTTCGCTGATCCATTTCTGTAAAATATTGGTGGCGCTCCTCTTGGGGAGTCTGAGTCTGAAAATTCTACTCTTTAAATCATCTTTCTGACCTTCTTCTGTGTTATAATATGCGTGTTCTTCGCGGATTGTGGTGGAGGATTCTTTGTTATAATCCTCCTCGATCCAGGTCACGGCAAACGTCGCCTCTTTGCGGGGAACAGTTTCGTAATGCTTGTACAAAATTGAAGGGGATGGAGGGTCTCGATCAGGCGGTTTCTCACGGAGCGCACTCCGTCGGTGGCCATATGCTAAAGGATGACAGGGAATTTTTCGATTTGGTTCTTCAATTTAAGCCCATATATTCGTTCGTTTTTCGCAACGTTTAGAGGGGAATGGGTTTGAATTAATTTGAATTTCTTCAATTTAAGCGTATATATAACTTAATTTCATTCGTTTTCCGCAACGTTATTGTAAAAAGTTAGTCTACCAAATTAATTTACAACGTTTTCTGTGATAAGTTTACATTTTTACAACGTTCACTAAATGTTGCAGAAATAGACTTTTCGCAACATTTAATAAACGTTGCAAAAAGATTCAATAAAGTTGCAAAAAGGTAAATTTTTCGCAACAGTCAATAAACATTGCAAAAAGTGACATTAACAACATTCACTTACTAATATGTTGCCAAAAGATAGGGGTGGCAATGGGTCGAGTCGACACGAGCTTGGCTCGTCCCACTTTGTACGAGCTCGGCTCGGCCCATGCCCACACGGGCTCAACTCGTCCCACTTTGGGCGAGCTAGGCTCGTGCCCGAGCTTGCCGCTCGTGGGTGCTCGGCGAGTCTTTTTTTTAAGAGCACTATACTAATTACTAAAGTGTAAACCGAAAAAATATATACACATTTTTTAAACATATTTTAAATATACATTTTCTAAAATATTATTTTTTAAATAATAATAATAATAAAAAAGATAAACAAACTATCTTCCTTTATCCGGATTTGGGACCAGCTACTTCAATTTCGAGTAGGTGGAATTAAAACTTGTACACGAACATGTACAATTTTTTTTAAAAAATTATAAAGGTACTAAAATTAAATTTTGTGATTAATATGACTAAATTAAATATCACTTACTTGACTACTTGCAATTTCGGCATATTTATCTTGTATTCGATAAGAAGCGTCTTCCCAGTCCTTCACGCACATTAATGCTTCCAAGATATCTTCTTTTAGT
>CAIGRP010039808.1:0-11292 GCA_903798385.1 Fraxinus cuspidata
TCCATGAGAGAACATATTTTTTCAGCAGGAGGAACCAATTCTTCAACATTCCTTGAGAGAGCTGCAAGATATGCAAGCAAATAACTAGAGGTCACTGCTGAATCTAGGAATTCGAGTGAGTTAAGGTGAATCCAAGCAAGCAACCGCCCAATATCTGGAAAAAAAATTTCCCGACCAACCGCCATGGCTTGGCAGGTGCAGGCTCTGTCCCAGATGTACTCATCAAAAAAGTTATAAACAAAACTTTTTACTCTTTTCTATGCCTAGTTATACTCGTATATAAAAATACATTGCAATTTGCCAACTCTTCCAAGCTTTGCTATCTTGAACTTTTTGCATATAATACCTATTAAAGTTGACTATGAATAAATTATTGCTTTTTATTATTATTATTATTGAAATTCAAGTGTAGTTTGATCTCGTCTTTAATTATCTCAAGAAAAAAAAAATTTTATCTTACAATCAGAATTCAGTTAGTATTGTCTAGGCTTTGGTTTTTAAGGGTTCTTTCACATGTAAGAGACTTTAAAGTCGTATATATGATCGTCAACTTGATTATCGAGAGAGTTCTTCATCCATTCATCGTGTTTTTAATGATACACTCCATAGTAAAAAAAAAATGTATCATTAAAACTCTAATTTATTAGAGTTCACCAACTCATTCATTATCTTAAGACATGATTGACCTTGAGATTTTGAGTGCCTACACGAAATCTAAAAGCGTGTCCCTCTTTTATTTGAAGGAAAAAAAAAATAAGACTATATATTAATTTGTTATATAACTACTACATAACACAATTATATAACAATTATATATATATATAATTTTTTGTATCATTACAATCAATATATAAAGGACCAACATCCATATTAAGACAAGACTGTTGTTGCTTTTATTTCGAGAAGAGGACTTCACACCCTATTCCTTAGACCAAAAATTAATCAACATAGCATGATCGCCTTAATTCTCCTTACTTTTACGAGTTACTCTATCAAGATATTAACTTTCAAAACAATCATTTTCTTTACTGAAATCCAACCAAAATGAAGACAAAATTTTCAAAAACTATACCGTCATATGGCAGAAAATAATAATACCCCAACTCTATAACAATCTTTCACATGCCTCGTCGACATAGCCTCCAAGGCTATATAACTTGGTGCTGGACTGTTATCCTTTTTCGAGGCGATCTCTAGATTCGTAATGGTTAACATTATAACATGGGTCTCCATGATCGAAGTGGTGGAGGTCGACCATCAACCATTGTGTAAATAACAGTTTTAACTTACGAAATTACATGAGATGTGATTGATGTGACATTACATGCGATGGCTGTTAGGTGCATACAATTTTTTATCCGCTAGGATTGTGTGTGGGTTTGCGAACCTATTGATGCCTAGAACACAACATTGTGATGTGATGGAACTTGACCAGTAAGTCGTTGGGATACGATCATGTGTTAAATAATTAGGAAGCTTGTATTCCTTTCTATCGCTTATAAATACTCACACTTAGTGTCATTCAAGGATAATCTATTTTTTAGTATTCTCGTACTTTCTCAAAATACATTTTTGATTTCAAAATATATTCTCTTCTCTTGTCACTCCCGCGATTAATACACTTTGCTATCCTTTTTATGACGTACTTAAGCCCAAGAGTGCATACAATAGCAGCCTTCACTGTCATTTTATATTTGTAGAGGCTACGGTCTTGTTTGTTTAATGTTTGCATTTTAAGTGTGTAGGTAACATACGCTTTGAGAAGAGTGGATGCGGGATCTATTGACACACCTAGTCCCAACTAGATTCGGAGGTCAACACTATCTATCGTCCGAACTTATCGATCAAATCAAGCAAGTGTTTTATATGTCTACACTCTAAATATCTCTACCATTGTAAGATTTAAAAATTTTCAACTAATTTAGGCGTTTACCTATCATCTGAACTTCTCGATCAAATCAAGCAAGTGTTTTATATGTCTAAATATCTCTACCAAACTACATTGTGATTATACGGTTTAAATTTTTCAACTAATTTAGGCAAATATTTATACAGTCAAAACTACTCTAACAAGAGAATTTGTTTTCTAGTTCTATTACGTTTGGAATTTCATATCTACACGGTTTGAGTGTTTGGCTGGGGTGGGCGGGGGGAGGTGGATTATGACATTCAATATTTGGTAGGTGAAAAAGAACTTTCAAGAGAATGGAAGGGTTAATTGAGCATTTATTCTTTCTTTAAAATGCAAATTGCTAAAATGAGGCCACATCAATTATGGAATATATGCTCAATTGACCCTTCAATTCTTTCAAAAGTTTTCTTCCACCTAACAATCCTACCTATTTACTCATGAGGCATTTAATCTTTATTTTTATAAATACATTCTAAGAACATCTCCAAAAAAAATATTAGTTTTAAAGAGTATGTAATATCATAACGGAGAGTCTTTAAATTTAAAGAGTACAATATTTTATATACTCCAATAAATTCTTTATTTTTAATATTTTTTTCAACAGTCATTTATTATTTTTTCCCATTTATGAATATATATATATATATATATATTTTAGAGATTTCAATAGCTCAAATATACTAGAAATTTACTTAATAGCGTATTACAAATAATTTAATCAGTTTAACCTGGTAGTTATGTATATTACTATTTCTTGGCACCAACATATTACTGATCATTGTGGTAGGGATTGTATGTATACTAACTTAGATGCATGTAGTTGTTTCCCATGTAGAGATGAGAGGAGGCAGGATTTATGGTGTTTGTCACGGCTGTAGAAATACAAATGACTTGTTCCAAGAATGCATTAGAAAACGTCGGTGTCCATGGTGTGTAGATGGAATCCAAAAATGTTTTGAGGTTGAAAAGGAGGGAAATAACAAAACTTGCAGTATTGATTGTGGATATTTTGACTAGTAAAAAAAAAGAAGAAGCAATCAGTGAGTCAAGACAAAGCAATGAATCCTACCGCCAAAAAGGAAGTTGACATTTAGCCAAGCATTTTCGAAAATCTGGCTCAAATAGTTGAGAAATGAAACCTTTGTGATTTCTTTAAATGTGACATTCCGCAAGGGCGAAGAGCCTACAGACAATAATGGAAAAGGAAGGGGGCCGATATGATGAATAGTTATATTCAGTATTGCATTTTTCTAGTTATGTTGTTAGGTTTGTAATATCATGACAGTATGAGATAAATCTCGCAACTCGCAATGTTGCTCCTTTATTACTTTTGGTGTATATTAAATCCTGTTGCTAATTGCTGGTTACTTCCACTTGCAAAGTAAACTTAATAATTGGTGCATTTCCGATAATTTCCATCTCCAACATTGAATAAAAGAAGAGAAATGAAATCCTCATAGCATCTGCAAAATGTTTTACATTAACTAGGAGATAAAAAGTAGAAGAGTCGAGTTCAATAACGAAATTTGTGCCCACCACATTAATCACATCTTAAATTTATCTATCGTCTTAAATTTCTATCAAATCAGGCAAGCGTTTGTCCACCTAAAATTCTCACAACCAAATCATGCAAATGCTTATACCGTCTAAACTTCTGCGGCGCATGCGTTAAATAAATTCTATACCAAGTCATTGTTCGTAACAGTATTAAAAAACTGTATTAGAACATGCTATTTCAGGACTTCATGATTCAAAAACTATGGGTCGAATATTTTCTATTTTCTAGACATACATGAACAAGAACTGATTTCATTGTAGTAATTCAAAACTTCCTAGTCTCAGCATCACAAGATAAGCAGTGTAGGATTCAAAATTCGACCGAGAGAGAAGGAAACATGTCTCGACTCACTTAGTATACATAAAACAAGACGCTGGTAATGAAGTTATATTAATGTTGTAGGAAAAATAGCATACGTCTACACAAAGAAATATGATGTAGCAAGCAACGAACACGGCATAACAGAAGCTTCAGGTTACAAACCAACATCCACACAGAAATTTAAAATCATCCCAAATTAGAAGTCTCAAAAGATGGCTTAAATCCTATTGCCTATGTAATGCTTATTGAGCCAGTCTTGTACAACACACCATCATGGCCGAAGTATGCTTGAAATCCATCCACTTCGATCATCAACAATGCACCTAAGAAGACAAAAGGGAGATAACCAGCAAGCAGTTATGCTTGATCAAGAGCGAAAGGATACAAATAAAAATATTAAGAGCTGTGAAAGTGACAAAATTCACTAACATGACTTATATACAGATAGCCAGCAATGGGGCTCAGTAAACTCCACCCAACATGGCCGGAACATCATCAAATGACCAAAGATCCATTTCGTTCCCACCATCTTGAATTGCATCTCCATTGAGGAAGGCATCGAGTGAAGCTTCCCAATTGCCATCAAGATATGGCATCTGAAAGGGCTTCATTTGGGACTCAAATGACGGGACTTCAGTGTTTTCAGCAGCAGACACCAAATCTCCAGAATCTGACTTGAGTTTCTTTGCTGGGCTAGCATCCTCCACAAATTGAGTTTGATTGTCTTCAATAACAGCCGAGAGGACAGATGAAATTTCTGGAGTTTTAGCACAATTTTCTCCCCAGCCGAAGTCCGAGCATTCAAAAGAGTTGCTTTCTTGATCAGAGCTGAAGTAAATATTAACACCATCAGAAGGGGCAAGTGATTGTACTCCCAATACACCCTCGGAAGGGTAAAAATCAGCATTGTTATACTGATTTGTTAGCGGTTTCTCTTCAGGGAAGCTGAATGAATCATAGTTGCCATTGTCCAGCATGTTCATGAAAGTCACATTCTGGTTCGTGCTTTGCTGAACATAGTCTGATTTTTCCTTAGGAAGCCGTTCACAAGGATTCACCTTACCAGCACGTTTTGTGGCAGAAGCTGGAGCACCTTCAGGAAAATTTACCTTAGCTTTGTTGCCCCTGATCCTACGAGCCTCAGCATCATAAGCTCTTGCAGCTTCCTCAGCAGTGTTAAAAGTTCCAAGCCAAACTCGGACACCTTTTCTAGGGTCTCGGATCTCAGCAGCCCATTTACCCCATGGGCGTTGCCGGATCCCTCTGTACTGGTTCTTCCTCTTTCTCTTTGATGACTTTTCAGCATCCTCATCAGTCTCAGCAGATTTTACAGGTTTGGAACCTTCAAGAGAAGAAGATACAAAAAGAATATTATAAACAAAGTCAAAGCAAGGGATCAAGACACCATAAAATTACAAACATAGATTGAAGAAAAACAGAAAATGAACTCAGAAAGAAGCGGGTAAATTGAACAAAAGATTTTAGTTTATTTGATCCAATTGCTTCATCTATCCCAAGTGAAAACACAAAGAAAGACCATGTTTGTTCTCAACTCAAAATATGCTTCTACTCCGATTCAGAAGCCAAATACAAACAATCTCTTATGCTCATGAGAGTACTATCAAAGTCATGAAAACATAAGAAATATAAATCCTATAAACCAGAGAAAGATAATATAACAAGTTATGCCCCAAACTTACATGATTAGCATTCAAAATTTATATTCATCCAGTTACTTCCTTTTCTTCACAACATCAAAGAGAAACAGAAATTCTGAAAGACCAGATTTTGATGCAATATAATTTGATCATGCTCGTGCAATTTTCAATCCACAGCAACCTCAAGGAAGAATAAAATAAAATAAAATTACAAACTTATATGGGATCAAAGAAATTTTCACTCTTGCAAGAAAGATCATTTTTATGATCTAGTCTGTACCCAAAAAAAAAAATTTGTTTCAGAATGAGAAAGTTAAGATAAAATGATTATCTAATCCCAGATATATCTTATGGTGTCAAAACAAACATAAATCAGAAACGCAGATATCGATCCTTTGTTTTTTCAACAAAAACCTTTTTGTGACACCATACATACTCCAATATTTTCACAAAAAATCATTCTTAAATCCACATTAACATCGATGAATTTCAATTTTTAATCCAAAAATGACACAAAACCAACCCATTAATATTATTCACAACCACAAAAATAAAGATTTTCTCGCAAAAAACACGTGCAATATACAAACATTGATCCTAAAACAGGAAATCGTAATCAAGCACTAGAGCAACTTATCAGAGTCAAAAAAAAAATATTTCTAACATCAAAAACATATTTACATCAAGCAACAAACATCAGACTATTAAAAAAAGCCACAAAAAAATAATAAAAAGAGGGGAAAAAAGAACAAATTAATTAATTAATTACCCCGAAGGCCGGAGTTTTTGGAAGCAGAGAAAGCAAATGGCTTGACATCGATCTCCACTTCATCATCGGAGTGATCCTTAAAGTCCTGAAAATCAGCCTCGAAATCATCGTCAATAATTATATCAACAACAGGCTTAGATCCCAGTGGTTTTGAGTGATAGCTCCCCGGAATCTTCCTCTTTCCGTTGGCCAGATCAGCGGCGGCACCACTGCCCCATAGCAAGTCAGCCGTCAGCTTGAGCGATGATCCGCTCGGCGGCAACAAATCCGATATGATAGCTCCTCCACACATTTCTGATTATTTCTTTTTTACTGTGAGTTTTTTGGTATCAAATGGCAAACTTTTTCCTGGAAAAGAAGTGATTTTTCATATAAATAGAATATGAAGATTCAAGAGATGATAGTTGTTTTATAGCTGGTGAGCAAATAGATAGGGGCAAGATATCGGAAGGAACGAGGTGGCGTCACTCAGTGAATTGTCCTTTTTACCCTTATTAGGTCATTATTTTCGGTACAGGACTCTGATTTGACTTAAATGACCTTGTGTTGCGTATAAAGTAGCATTTCTTGTCCTTTTTGTATGGGAGTGGTAAAAGGCACAGTTGCTAGTCAGCTCGACTCGTAGAAGTTCAATCATTGGATGGTTCTAGCTCATTTCGAACGGGTTCGTTCAGCGAGCCTCGAGTTCACGAGCTCAGCTTATGGGCTCGTAAAAAATATGAATAAAAAAATCAAAAAAACACTCGAGCTCGTGGATCGATTCGACCCTTGAGCACGAGGCTCGTGCTTGAAAGAGCTTGAGCTCAGCTTGTTTCGTTAACGAGCCAAACTATAAGAAAAGTGTAATGGATAACCGAACAATATTTATAGTTGTGAGTCTCGTAAAATATATGTTAAAATTAATGTTTAATTTTAATTATTAAGCTCTTGTTTGATAATCATTATTTAAAAACTTTTTTTATATACTTATTTTTAATCACACATTTACACAATAAATAATTTTACACGGAAATTTAAAATTTTTCCTTACTTTTTAACTACACATTCTCCTAAAAATCACTCAAAATATTGTTTTGGCCAAATAATGAAAGTCAATCAAACATGGGCTAAATTACAAGAAAATTGTACTACCATCCAAACATGCGCTCTATGGAACTAGAAAAATGATCCCAGTAAGATACATGTGTAAGAGTTCTTGATCCAAATTTATGACATGATAAAATTTAGTATTCAAGGAAGTTCACTCGTCATTTTGGTAGTTTTTTAATAAAAGATATGTATAAGAGGTCCTACTTGGAGGTGGATGTGACTCATTGATGTTGTTCGATTTGAATGTTTTGTACAAATTGAAAGAATTTTTGTAATGATAACCGTGAATTTTAGTGTAGTGTAAGAAGGTTCTACATAACGCGGCTAGATTTTAATTGAGATGTTGACTCCTTAAATCATTTTTCGTAAACCATATCCTAGTGCTACTATTCAAACTCCATGTAAAAGAAAGTAAATTGTTTAGAAGATAAGACACCTAAAAAATAATTATGAAAAGACTATTATAATAATGAAAGTAAATTGGAAATCAAGGTTTTGAATATCAATAAATGGTGATCGCCATTTATTTAACTGAAGTTGTACTTCTTCAACATCTGCAACTAACGATTATGTGGTGTTACGTTTAATTAGGGATGGCCCGCCCCGCCCCCCCGCCCCATTCCCCGTTTAAGGCTGGGACGGGGCGGGGGTCATTCCTTGTTTACTTCCCCGTTTAAATTTTTTTTTACTTTTTGATAATTTATTTTTATTGTCCTCAGTCATTAGACTTAGACAAATAATTTTTTGCCATTTTTTATTAGAACTAATGAAAATTTCAATTTAAAGTATTGAATTATAAAAAAAAAACAAAAAAAAATAAAAAATTAAACTAGGTGGGGGGCCGTTACCCGTCCCGAATACCCGATTAAGCGGGTTTCCCCGCCCCGTTCGGGGCGGGGTCCCGCGGGTATCGGGTTTGTCAGATTTTTTTGTCATCCCTATGTTTAATTGAAATCAATTTAATGTGTAGTTACTTGTTTGAATCAAATTATAGCTGATTTACTGGACTCAAATCAAATAAGAGTTCCCAATTGAACAAAATCTATGTACAATTATCTTATTGATACTCGAATAAAGTGCACTTACTCATTTATTGCAAATAGAAATTACCCATTAGTTAATATTTTTATCTTTATTCGAAGTGAAAATTTTAAACTTCAAAAATTTCGAACAAAAACATATCATGTGAGTATCTCTAACTTAAGCCCTAATTATGCCCTTGTTTGGTTGTGTTAAAATTAGATTTTTATTAAATTTCAATAAAAGTTGATAAAATTTATTATTGAAAAATCGATAAAAGAATGAGTTGTACGAAATCTAAGATTAAAATTAATTAATTAACTTTAATTTATAATTTTATCATTTTTTTAACTAACATAAATGGGCATAGTGAGACGAGTTAAAGCCCTTTCTTTTATCGTTCCTTTCCTAAAAATTTCTAGAACAAATGACATTTCCAGGCATAATCAAATTATTACAGCAAATCATCCATATGCTTCGGTACTACAAAGTCAACATCCACTACTAAGATTTCCCTTGTTTGATAAAGAAAAATTTCAATCACGCTACATTGTCGAAAAAGTCAGCAAAATTGATATAATATGACATGATATTTTATCATTGAATCGTTTAAAAAACGGTCAATTTTTTCATTTAATCATCTTTTATCATCACTTCATCGTCACTTCATCTGTTAATTCTTTAGGACAAAGTGACATAATCCAAAAAATTGAAAAAAAAATTCTACTTTGCAAGGGCCCGACCCATCTCAAAAATTTATGTGACTACGCTAAAAATAGCATGTTTTTTTTTAATTTACAATATCTTAATTCAATCGTATTTTTTGTTATATTTAATTGATAATGGATAAATAAAAACTTCATAAGTTGTAAAATAACTAAGAGTGAACAATTTTACGTGAAACTTTATTATTCCAAAATTTGATTCTACAATTAATATCTAGAATCTAAATCCATAGATCTTCATGATTTTACAATTTGATTTCATGATCTAAAATCCGGTCGTGAAGTATATGAACTAATTCAATTTTTGTTTTCCTAAATACATGATATTACGCGTTACAATCTCTAGTAGTGAAGTATTTGTTTGCATATGAATTTTTCTAAAACTAATACAAATTTGATATTTAAATTGACTTAGTCGTTATTTTTTTCTGAATACATAATATTACATGTGATAATCTGGTACCACGATATCATGTGTAATAGTTGTAGTAGTAATTGTGTGAACGTGGATTTTCTAAAATTTATACGAATTGGACAGTTTAAATAGGCCAGTTTTTATTTTATTTTTTCGAATACATGATATTGCGTGTGATGATTCGGTACAGACATTTTTGATTTATTTCTTGGAACTATAATAATGTGATAATTTATCTCCAAACATTTTGTTTATAAGAACGATTGTCATTTCGTGAACTGCTCAAAAAAAAAAAAAAGGGGATTTATAGTTAACTATTACAAATGTAACAGATGAAGAAATCACTGCGTAACTCAAGTGATAAAAGCAAATCCTTGATAGGACAATTATTTTCTTAATTTTTTTGTCGAATTCTTATCTTCAATCTTCCATTAATTAGTATATCTCGTCCTTGATGGTAATTTATATCAAAATATTTTATTTTCATGCTCTAAAATGAGGGGGAAAAAATTTTTGCACTTTTTTTTATTTAAATATGATGTAAATATAATTACCCTAAATTAAATCATATTCACAGAATATTGAGTTAGACCATATAGCTTTATTTGGTGGAGATTAAAATCATTTTTAAGTAAATTTTAATGGAAATTGACGAAATGTGTTATTGAAAAACTTTGATTTCCATGAAATATGTGATTAAATTTAATTGTTAATTTTTATTTTGATAAAAATTTTATAGTTTAACTTTTATCCAATAGGGACATAATTTTTTTTATCTGTTTCCTCAATTAAATAATTATTTAGAGTGATCTAGAGACTCGACAAAAGCATGATTTTAATAATGAGGCCAAAGAATTTCTATTATTAACCTAAAGAAGATTATGGAAGATATTTTTTTTAGAAAAATTTTGAATGGGACCCATTTGATGAATTTCGTAACCTTTCTAGTCTTCTTTATCTTTCATCCGCCACTTTTGACCCACGCAGACGGGGGTGTTTGTTCTATCAATCCATAGTTGATTTTTGCTCCATGTGGATTGAGTTGATAATTAACTTCTTCTAGACCACAATACTACAACCTTCATTTCTTTCTTTTTTTTCTTCTTCTTCTTTGTTTTTTTTTTAAGGGGATTTATAGTTAACTATTACAAATGTAACAGATGAAGAAATCACTGCGTAACTCAAGTGATAAAAGCAAATCCTTGATAGGACAATGATTTGAATTAGAAGGATATTATATAGGGTGATTGTATGGTCTGCGATCTGCATAATTTTTATTTAATACACCACATTTTTTATTGTAAATAAGTTCATCAATCTTTGTTCATTGTAACAATTATTTTCTTAATTTTTTTGTCGAATTCTTATCTTCAATCTTCCATTAATTAGTATATCTCGTCCTTGATGGTAATTTATATCAAAACATTTTATTTTCATGCTTTAAAATGAGGGGGGGAAATCGTTATAGACATAAGTATTATAATTAACAAAAATTAAGAACTTTAAGTGCAATTAACATATGGTGCAAGAAATAAAAATTATGATGTGAATATAATTATCCTAAATTAAATCATATTCACAAAATAATTGAATTAGACCATATAGCTTTATTTGATGGAGATTAAAATCATTTTTTAGTAAATTTTAATAAAAATTGATGAAATGTGTGATTGAAAAACTTTGATTTCCATGAAATATGTGATTAAATTTAATTGTTAATTTTTATTTTGATAAAAATTTTAGATTTTATTTTTTATCCAATAGGGACATAATTTTTTTTATCTGTTTCCTCGATTAAATAATTATTTAGAGTGATCTAGAGACT
>CAIGRP010039812.1:0-20657 GCA_903798385.1 Fraxinus cuspidata
TAAGATTCAATTTGTTCTTTTGAAAAAGACTTTTTGATAAGATGTCGAAATTTTTTGACTTCAGGAGTTTGATCAGTTTTAAACTCATTTCTTCTATCAATTTCAGAATAACATTACATTGCCGATAAAGTTTTTCTGAAGGGGGAGGAAGAATCATATCTGATAAAGTGGGAGAAGTAGAAGGTTCTACTTCTCCTTCTTTGTCAGAATCTTCATTTTGATAAAAAGGTTTTGGAATTTTTGGAGTAAAATTAACACCTTTGAGCGAAGAAACCGAAGATCTCGCAGATTGAAAAGAGCTTACTCTAGATCTATCATCAGATCTGTATGAGGAAGATCTTTGAAGAGTATTTGATGTTGATGGTTTGTTAAAGATAACTCTAACTTTACCATCAGGTAAATGAATGATTTGTTNTTTTGGAATTTTTGGATTAAAATTTACACCTTTGTTAGAAGATGTTGAAAATCTAGCATATTGAAAAGAAGAATTTGCTCTAGATCTATCATCAGATCTAGAAGAATTGGATCTTTGATAGGTACTTGAAAAGGATGATGGTTTATCAAAAGTAATTCTGACGCTACCATCAGGAAAATGAATTATTCTCACAGGAGTCGGAATAGGTTTGTGTGCATTCTCAAAATCCCATTGTAAACCCCTTTCTTAAAGATTCCATAGAATTCTTTTAGGAATCGTAACATTTGAACGGAGTGGATTGACTTCAACTAATAGACTTTCATCTCTTGGAGATGATCTAAGAGCTCAAATATTGAGTTGAATGTTCAATAGAGCAAATGCTTTTGAACGATCATCAACATAAAAGTTTTTGGTTTGAATATGAAGATTTAGAGCATTAAGAATAGCTCCTTCTTGAAGGCTAAATTAAGAAATTTGGATAACAATTTGAAAATATTGACCACTTTCTATATTAGACTTAAGCATTGAAAGTAAAGAATGTTCAAATCTTAATAACCTTTTATCTCTTAATGTTATAAGAACAAGAATGTCTAGACCAAGTCTAAACAAAGGTTTGACATCAATTTGAACAAGACCAATATGAATATATTGAAATTTCTTCCTATAAGCAAGGATATATTCTTTTGAAAGCAAATTAATAGAACAATTTGATTTTTGGCAAGAATAGTTTGTTCTCCATAGTAAGAAATTGCAAGGCATCTTCCTTGCGTTGATTAAAAAAAAAATTAATTGGGTTGTTAAACTTTAATTGTCTCAATTAGATTACTAACGTAAAAATAATTTTATTAGAGCATCGAACTTCAGCTTTAATTGCGTTCTCTTACTTATTGTATCCTATATTGATTAAAATTTTGATTAATTATGCCATAACGAATTTTAAAGACATTATTTAAAGAAATTTGTACAGAGCTTTCTGTAAAATACCATTCTGTTTAGATCATTTTGTTGTAAAAAAGATAGTTTTTGGCCATATTTTGTGATATGTGTTTGTTTATAGTTTATCAATATCATAAAATTAAATATATATTTTTTTTCATGATGACGGCTTAATCATTTAATCATTAATATTTTATGTAGCAAATATTATTTTTAGGCATTGCCAGTGGGAAAGTTTATTTGAAAAAAAAAGAAATTAAAAAAAAAATAAGGCAGATTAAACGGAAAGAAGAAGAAAACTAGGGGACAAGAATAGTACTAGGATATAGATTGGACTCACTTTATCATCAAGTGGCATTTAGTTTCAAATTTTGAATTAGAGGGTATATTCAATGTTGTTAGTTTTTAACTCGTTAGATTGGAAAGTTAAGCTATAGTGGAAATATTAAGAATAACGGTCGTGCTACATGTACATAATTGTTTACATAATGATTTACATACGCATGTATTGTGAGATACGATTAGATCAGAATAATGCTACTTGTACATAATAGTTTACCTACAGATGAATTGTCAAAGGAGAGTCGAGAAGTTTTTTTTTCATTTAATTGAAGATATTCTGATCCAATCATATCTTACCACATCTTGTGTATGTAAGTCATTATGTACATGTAGCACAGCCATATTAATAAATAAAAATTGAAGTTTCATAATATATACTACTAGAAAATGAGGCAATATAAGTGGTATTTTAGAGAAGGACATCTTTCATTGTGATTCCCAATGGATTAACAACAAATTAGCAAAGAATTATTATTTTAATATTTTTAAATATTATATATTAAATTACTGACAAAATTACAAACTGAAGTCTTCTGTTGGTACAATTTCGATGCTAATCCATTGGGAAATTATAATATGTATCAAAAAAAATTTATAGACTAAATATAATATGTTTTAAAATTATAAAATATTTATGAAACTTTAGAAAATTCAAAATAAGTTGCCAAGAAAATTGAGAAAAACAAATAGTAAAATAATATGAAATGTTATGAAAGGAATGGGCAATATGTCGACTACTTACATTTTGCAATTCACAATAAAATTTTTGTATTGTACAAATGAATATAAATTTCAATTTATGTTCTGAACAATAAAGCGAAAAATGTAGAAAAGTGTGAGAATTGGTGAATAATAATATTTTTTTTCTCAAAAAATCTTGAAAAAAGTATTTTATGTTGCTTAATTTTATCATATACGTTGTATTTATCTTACTAATTGAGTAAAAAACTGAGTCAAATATTATGACAAAATATGAAATTGGGAGAAGGAACTTATTAAGTCCAAACATAATTATTTGATAATCATGAAAGTAAATAATTTCCATTTATTACTTATAAATTGATGAAATTTACATCTGCATGAAACCACCGCCTATGGAAAGTATCAAGTTTGCTGGATAGGTCTATTTCTATAGTGTCCTCCTCGCCCTCATCTAGAGTGTAAAGCCTGGTGTGCTATAATTGTGCCCAAGTCCGAAGAAGATGGTCCAGCTAACTCTTAAACACGGCCCAATTATTTGAAGGTTCCAGAATTATTTGGAGGGAAATGTATAATTAACCCCCCTCATTTGTAGAAGAAGGCATGCAATTCAAATATCTCAATCTCAAATAGTTATTTCTCCTCTTGATCTAGTTAAAGCATCTAGACTAGTGAAATTGAAGTGGTGAAAGTCATAGTTAGATGAGAAGATTTATTGATTGTATTTACATTGATATTCGATTGTAATTGTTTCATCAATAAAATTGTTTGATTCAATTTGTACTATCAAGAAATTGACGTCGTCTATAAGAAATTCCGAACAAAGGAAACCAAAAATCCATCCACTGAAGTTCACAAGCTTTAAGGATCTAGAAGAATGAATGGAGTAGAAGCACATCCGGGTATATTCAAAAGAGATGAAATGACATCTAAGGCTAATGAAGTCCAATACTGAGAGAAATGGGCATCTCTTCTTGCTTGCTTGGAGAGAGGAAATTCCGAACCACCTTTTCCAGCTAGATACACTAAAAGTCTGGCTAGGAGAATCTACCAATGATTCAATCAAAAGTGACATGAATCCAATGAGGAAAGGAGAGAAAATGATGGCAAGATCCTAAGCTAATTGTTTCCCCGTTCGATGCCATCCTCAATGAAAAGGAGTACCTACAATGAAGGCAATCTATAAAATGACAGAAAAACTAAAGATGCTAGCGACGGAAAATGCATATCTACACGCAAAGTATGAGAAGCTGAAGACGATCTGGCTACGAAAAGAAAATCAAAGAAACATAGTGTCTGATGCTAAATTTTCCCGGAGGCAATAACAATTCGCGAATGTCGCAAACTTATGGTGTTACTTCAACAAGAAAGTTAAAAAATTATAGGATAAAGAATTATAGTAGTTCCTATAATATCCATTAGCACAAGAGGCTAGAAGACCAATCCATCACGGAGAATGTGATGTATCAGTTACTAGCAGATTTAACCAGTGACTAGCTCCTTCATCAACAAACATATCTATATATTCATTCGACCCAACTTTTTTTCATTCCGTTCCAAGAATATGAATACGTTTTTTGAACAAGCCTAGATTGGTCTGAATATCTTTAACAAAAACCTCTACAAGACATTCTATTTTTCCATAGAAAATATATTTGTTCAAGAAGAGTTCTAGAAGATGTTGATCGTAAATGAGAAGATGGGTCATGTAGAAAGATGAAAATAGATTCACATTCACATACATGAGAACTCGGAATAATACAGGTAGTTACAAGGTTAAGTAGCATCAAGCAAAGGGAAGGAGAATTGCTTAGAAGTTATTTAAACGGTATGAAGATGGAATGTTTGCTAGTGAGATTACGCCAGGTGACTAAGTGATTGAAGTTCTAAGGAATGGCCTATGGCCAAGCACCCCCCTCTGGAAAGAGGCTCGCAAAATATATAAATTCTCATTTTCCCTAATAGATCTTATATTTAACGAAATCCGGGTAGAAGACATTTTGGAAAATTAAAGGAGGACAAAATGAGAGATTGATGGAACAAAATTCTGTCATGGAGACTAGAAGAGAAGCAATGACGTTCGAGTCTAGGCTATATAGGTCACATGCCTAAGCTCAAAAGAGTTGGAGGACATGATGCACGCTATCACCGCACCCTCTTCGCAAGATATCGGTAAAGCCTATCTCTCGCGGACACATAATAAATTCTGTAAAATCTATTACACCAATAGTCATGATACAAATGAATGCTACAAGGTGCTAAAAATGGCCAAAAAACAAAAATCTAAACAAGCAAGAATTACGATTGTCGCACCTAGGCTAACAATTGACACATCCGACACACGTTGGCCAATCCTGGAAACTCCCAACCTTCGCGTGGAGAAATTGATATCATCATTAAAATCCCGTATACGGGAAAAGGTATGGAAAACATGTTTGATGCACACTCTTAGTTATCTAATGAGCACATACTTAAGAAATTATGGATATGATGTAATCCTGAAATTTGCAACTCTTCCAATTATGTTTGGTAAATATGCAGATAGACAAATGTCTTTCAACATGATGCAACTCGAAAGAATAAATGATGGCCTTAATCATCTTTCATAAATAAACTCCTTGAACATCCCATCTGAAATTGACCCTAGGTTCAAATTCCTTGGAGACTTGTTGTGGAACATAGTCAGTAACGTCCCCAGAATAAATTATTTGACGAAAATGAAGGAGAAAGAGAGATAAATACATGCTTGAAAATTCTTGTTTAGGAAAGCAAGTATCCGATGCTGTGAAAGGAAGAGTGAAAAACCTGCCCGGTAGTAGAGATAAATTAGCAAGTACTAGAGAAAACATGAGCAATGGAAGTAAACAAAAAATATTGCACGTGCAACAAGGTCGCAAAAAAGAGGATTGATAGTAAAAGATGAGGCCAGTCCCAACGAGAAATGACAATCATTCCCAGATGGAAGAAGGTGAGTTTAACTCCACCAAAAGAATTTTAGTTGAAGGCAAGGTCTATCCAGCCAAAAAGAATTTTATCAATAAAATTACCAAGAAATAATAGTTTTATACGAACAATGAATGAAGTATCGCTAGTATAATGAGACGAAATAAGCTATCCTAAGTAACCAAGGACTAAAGATTCACAGGGATCATCTCGATTAACTTGAACTTCATCCCCTGAGGGTACCCTCGCTTCTGAAGGAACAGAAATTGAAGCGTCAGAGGTTCAATCATAGCCACATTCCCACGTTGGGGATAACTGGAGAATCAAGTTGAAAAAGTGGCTAACAGACGAACCTCAGGAGAAGAAGTGTCTTCGACATCATCTTCATGAGCTCTTATTAAATCTAGATTCCATTCGGGTGAAAGCTTCGGATAATGTCAAGCACCCTGTGTTTCCCTATCCTACATAGCATCCTCAGCTAATTTTACCTTGCAAGAAATTACTCCAGAAAAGCTAGCCTCCGTAACACCGAGCTCTGCTTAGTATTTCTCAATCTATCGCAAAGCACAAATATTTCATTCCCCGGAATATCAAGTTCCTTAAGAGCATCCTCATGCTCAAACTTAGTCTTTTGGAACTTCTTTATAAGATGCGAAGTACCAGGCTCAATCCTAGCAACATAGGTTATATGCTCCTCCTTCGCCAAATCTAAATCTAGGAAAATTTTCATAGCGTCAGCTACCAAGAAAGCCTTGCCACAAATGTTTCAGTACCCTTACTCATCTCTTTACACATGTCCCTCTCGCTACCAACCTCCTTCAACTTTCTTTAAAGATAGTCACACTTCTTCACTAAAGAATTAATTTTCTTCTCCAAGCTATCTACCTTTGAGTTGCAAGCTTCAAAATCAGATTTCTGATATTGAGACAAGACTGTAGCTCGCTGAAGGTAGACATCAATCATTTTCCCGTTGAGTAGGAGTAAGTTCTTCTGCCAGCTTCTCCCAACATGTGTTGAAATAAGTAAAAACAACATTTGCTATGCAGGAGACAAAGGAAAGAAACACTAACAAACATAGGGTAGGACCTAGTGTGAATAGGAGCCATTGGGATCAAGAATGGGAACATGCCCACCCGGGGCTTTCTTTTCTCTATGATCCCTTGCTGAACTCGGATAAGAAGGAAGCACAGAGTCTGCAGGTGAAGGCCCTAAAGTTTCAATAGTAAGAGCCGAATATAATAATAATAATAATAATAATAATGGTGAAGCACTGAAAGGAAAAATACTCTGAAATCGCCGCAAAAGCAGGGCATAACGGCTTTAGGATGAGGGTCATTGGGATATAGCCCCCAGTTTCCATGGAAAAAGAAATCCCCACATTCCAATCATATACTTTGTTCGAAATGATGGTGGGTTTTGGGCATGTTTTGGGGAGAGCGAGGGGTAAAATAACAATACCCCTTTTGTGGGTGCATGGTATTTCATGCTTTCACCATATTGTAAATGGAAAGAATAATATCTTGAAGAAGTTCACCCCTCACACTTGCAATATTCCATAATAAAAATGACCAAGCCATATGATCACATCCATTCGGGGTAAGTTGAGTGGGGGCAATATTAAAAGAAAAAAGGATGATGCGAAAGAAATGGTCAAAATGAAGTCTAAGCCCTATATCCATAAATACCTATGAACATCGACACAATCAAGAGGAGGACGATCCGCTGTTTGAAATGTCACCCAAATCTTTCTCAATAATATTTGAAATATCTTAGAGGCTTTGAAAGTCTCTCTACCACTAATAGTCGAAGTCTTGTGGCTTCAATAGCAATAAGTTGAGAACCACCATCCGATCAGGAAACGTAGGGAGAGCTCCAAAAGATGACGGATTCATTGATAGATGCTACAATGCCGTGAGAGGCTCGAATCTATTCGAGAAAAAAGGCACATCGGGATATGAATTCGTGTAATAGACGTTGATGGTAATTTGGTACACTCAACTATGTAACTTTAAGAATGAAAAAAAAAAAAACTCAAAATATTTTCTAGTATTGTGCAATATTGTTCAATACTGCGTTGTAAAACATGCTCGTATTATGCATTAGAAGGACAATATTGTCTTATGGACTTAATGTTGGTAGCCTGAAGTATTGAGGATGATGTATAAACACGCATGGTGCAGGAACCTCGCTTACAAACAATCTGTTGTTGAGAAGTTCGAGCTCATTCTGATCCATGGATGGGTTGACACTGCCGTTAGCATTCAAACAAATGTTGTTAAATGAATACAGAAATAAAATTAGAAAAAGATGAAAATCATCCATCAAGGAACATCACTTTCTATGTCATGTCATGATGATATTTTTATATGATATATTCAAAAGTCCAACTTTGACCTATATCAATGGGTTATTGGGTCAAGGTGTCGAGCTTACCTACCTTGTCTCTTCAATAAGTAGTCTTTTTCGACCAAGTAAAGGGTAGCCCTCAACTTAATATGTTGAAAAAGTATAGTCCATATTGTTGGCCAGTGGCTATATTTATAAAGCTGAAGACTTATTTTATTATACCATTTTCATAAACCTCATCCTCCATCTATAAGATTGTGCCTTTTCGAGTTTTAATCACACTAGTAATACTCTCCCAAATCTATCTTTCTATCATAGATAAGTGCATGCCTTTAAATATAGACATTTAGGAGTTTTTATAATTAATTATGGGATAATCTCTTGTATATTTCACTTTTTAGGTCAAACTTGGAAGTGAAATTAGAAGAAATGAACGAAAAAAGGTCGAAAATGTAAAATTCAAAGTTTGGGAACCAAAATGTAACTTTTAAATAGTTAATTCGGACCATAAATGATAATTAAAGATTATACGGGATCAATTTCATGCGAATGGAAGATAAATGATGGAAATTTATTGAAGAAAGGACCTAGATATGCCGCCGAAAGTTTGAAGATCATGCGTGCAAAAGAAAGAAGTCGACGTGCACGCACCAGCCTATTTTTAAAAACCCGTGAGCTGAAATCGGCTAAGACGTGTGTATGCTAGGGAGTGTGTTGTGCGTGTAAGGTAGGATCAGGGACCTGAAATAAAGTTTTTCTTTTTAAGCAAACTTTTCTTGAAAACCACTTTGGACTCGATTTTGACCTAAAACCCGAAGCATTTAAATACATAACATGACACATCAAATGAGATCTCTCATACTCTAATATTCATCGATTATAACAATCAAAGAGACACAAAATCATTATTCTTGTGAGTGAATTAAAAATAATTACAAGATTTTTATCGTTTGAAGATCCAACCTTAATTATTTGGGAAAGAAAGAGATGGTGCAACAAGATTAAGTTAAGAGACCACGAAAAAGATTCAAGATTCATCATCGTTTTCTTCATCTATCAAAATATTGAGTGATGTTTTACCAAATAATCATGAATTCTTGCAAGTTTGCAATGTTAGACTAGATTTCCAACTACTATGATATTCATGAACCTTTACTATGAAGTTTTTTAATATTATTTCAATAATTTGGCATCCAATATGTCTTTGTTCTTGGATGATTGTTATAGAACTTAATGTTTTTCAATTAATTAGCTACTAACTGAATTCTTGTATGAATTTTATTGTTATCGAAAGACACAATAGTATGAATAGCATTTGTAACAACCACTGTGAGATCCTACAAGAGATAGAGATATATCTCTATACTTTTTACTATTTCAATAGATGTTCTAGTGTTTTTAATGCATACATTCATAATTTCATTTTTCATAGAGATATAGGAATGTTGAATGAGGATATATTTTATTCTACTCTACAGATATTAATAATTAACTTAGGAACATCGATCAACAAGAATGCATACCTATTGTCATGATATTGAATTGTATTAAAATAGAGCAATAAGGGAGATTCAAAATCTCAGGAATCATCTTATCTAATTTTACAAAAACATTTCATAATTTGCTCAATAGAATAATTAGTTTAATTAGATAAGTTAGTATAAATTTGTTAAACAAAATGGAATTTTAGATTAATGTTAACATTAGTTGTTCCTAGTTTAAGTACATAGTCTTTGTGGGAATTGTTAGGTGTTTGATACCCAATAAATCTCGGGCAATGATGTTAAACCGTTTTAGTTTGGATTATATTTCTTAGGCCCCGGCCGATGAGTGAAGTTGTATATCGACATCACAATTGTCTAAACCAATCATATAACCTATAGAAGCCATTTAAAGTAGCCTAATTTAATTAGTGCTGCTCATGGCCCAACCCAAAATCTTTGGATGGCTTTTAAGGTTGACAACCCATTTATACTACCTATTGGGCCTTATTATTTTTCCAACCTAAAAGCCCACATCCTTACCCTATTCTTGCCCTTTGTAGGCACTTTGGAGCAACCGGGTTTCGGGGGTTTGGTTTAGGATTTGGTTTGTTGATTATGGTGGTTGATTCATTGTAACTGAGCCCGGTTATTGGTTGATTAAAGACTCATCTCTGACACGAACGATACTCTACTTATGACTTTATTACTTCTTCACAATACCGTGCACTTATGGGGTTTCATAAGATCAAATTTTTGGCGCCATTTTCAAGGAATATAGTCTTTAATTAGTTTAGTTAGTTTTGGCTTTAATATGATTTTTGTTGCTTTTATAGTTTTTAAATTAATATTAGAAGAAGGTATAGAGTTCTCTCTCTTTCTTTTCAAGATCTTGCATCTAAAGTTCGAGATACGGCGATATTGTTCCATTTAAACCAAAAATTGAACGAACATTTAGGTTAAACAAAAAAGAACAGATAGAAGTACACAAAAAAATAGCAAGCAACATCATTGACAAAAAACATACAAAACTAAGTGGTTGTTGGGGTAAAGGAAAATGTAGCACATTCTGTTGTAGCTATGGATAATGAAAAATAGAGGTTGATGGAAGAAAACATAGGTCTACCAGTAATAGAAAGTCAATCCAGCATAGCTTATCCAGCAAACCAAACAAGCTAATCTCCATTTGAGGAAGGGTGAGATCAATATCTTCCAGAATTCACTACAATTTGTTGGAAGATCTAGTGACAATCCAAATGCTCATATCTCGAGATTTTCGTATATGTGTACAACAATCAAGTGTTCGGTGTTTCCAGTGATGCAATTTGGTTGAGACTATTTCCCTACACTTTGAGATATTTTGCTAGGAAATGGTTTGACACATTCCAATTCATAGCAACACCATTTGGAACAATTTGAGTTTGAAGTTCTTAAATAAATACTTCTTACCAAAGAGAATTGCAAAGTTAAGGGATGAAATCACATCATTCTCTCAGCTTGATCTGTTTTCAAGAAACTAAGTCTGGGAAAGGCCAAAGTAACTTCAATCTCTTTACCATTAGCTGACCACTTCATAAAATATCAGAGTGTGTTATCGAAGAAATACAGGTTAAAGTGGATAAGTTTATCTTCCTTTCTGATTTCGTTAATCTGGATATGGTTGAAGATAGAAGGAAAATACTATTGGTATTAGGGAGACTGTTCCTTGCAACCTGTAGTTTCTTGATTGATGTTCAGAAGGGAAAATTTACTCTATAGTTAAATGATGAATAGGTGATATTCACTGTTTTAAGTTCTATCAAATATCCTACAAAATCAAACAATTTTTTTCGAATGGATATGGTTGATAAAGTTGTGGATGAAACTTTTACTCTTGAGCATTCCCAAGTATGTTTGGAGACTTATCTCATGCACTCACAAGATGAAAAATCAAATATTTCTTAGCTAAATTAGTTAGTACATTGTATAGAAGCTCTACCACCCCATGCAAAAAGACCGCATTTTGAAGATCTTGGCATAGGGCCTACAAAACCACTACCTTTCATTCAAAAATGGCCAATCCTCAAGCTCAAGCAGTTTCCTTCACATCTCCTCTACTCTTTTGGTTATCATTCCAAAATAAAATAAATTAGTTAGAGGAGAAGAAACTATTGAGAGTTCTACAGGATCATAAAACAACCATTAGTTAGTTGAAAGTGGGTGAACCCAGTTAGGTGGTGCCAATGAAAGGAGGGATAACAGTGGTAAAAAATGAAAACAACGAGCTTATACCAACCAGACTAGTGACAAGATGATGAGTGTGCTCAACAATCGATAATTGAATAATGTTACTCGAAATGATCACTTGCCAATTATTGATCATATAGTACAGATGGTTGGCTTTGGACATTCACACTACTACTTCTTAATAGGTATTTTGGATACAATCAAATTGCATTAGCTCTAGGGGAATAGAAAAGATCACCTTTACGGGCTATTAAGTCACTTTTGCATATAGAAGGATGCCATTTGTGTTGTGTAATGCTCTAGCTACATTTCAGCGTTGTATAATGGCCATCTTCCGAGATATGGTAGAAAAGTTTGTTGAAGTATTTATAGATGACTTCTTAATTTTTGGATCTTCATTTGACAATTGCTTATCAAACTTGTTCATGGTCTTATGGCACTGTGAAGTAACAATTTTGTACTCAATTGGGAAAATGTCACCTTAAGGTACAAGAAGAAGTTGTGGTTTGTCATAGAATTTCAGCTGATGGGATTGAACTAGACAAGGCAAAAATTTCATGTAATAGAAAAGCTATCTCTGCCAATATAAGTTAAAGGAGTTTGCATTTTTCTTGGATCAAAGATTTATAAAAAACTTCTCGAAAACTACAAAGCCCCTTTACAACCTGCTTGAGAATGATGCGCCATTTAGTTTTTTTTTTTAGCAGTATTTAACATCTTTTAATACTCTCAATGAGAAATTAATTTCAATACCTATGATAGTTTCACCAGTGTTGACACTACCTTTTGAGTTAATGTGTAATGCTAATGATTATACAGTGGGAGCAGTATTGGGTTAAGGGCGAGACAAAATACTGCATGTCATTTACTACGAAAGTTGAACCTTAGTAGATGCACAGTTGAACTATGACACCACCGAGAAAGAGCTACTTCTTGTAGTATTTGCCTTCGAAAAATTCAGTTCATAACTCATTGGTTTGAAGTTAATTTTCTACACATATTACGCAACACAAAAATACATGTCTAAAAAGATGCAATACTAAGATGTATTCGATAGATCCTACTGCTACAAGAGTTTGATGTGGAGACGCTAGACATGAAATACAATGAGAATGTGGCAGCAAACCACCTTTCTAAGCTCAAGTTGACAGAATAGTTGGATGAGATTGACATAAAAGAAATTTTCCCATATCAAGAAATTATTACAATGTCATCAAGACTTGGTATATAGATGTTATTTACTATCTAGCAACTAATGCGATCTCGCTCGAATTTAACAATTAGCAAAAAAAAAGTTATTTTGAGAATTAAAGTATTACCGCTAGAAAGACCCAATCTCACTCGCGGGATCTTGATTAGATTATTCATAGATTGTGCGAGATAAGGAGGTCTCTTAGATTTTGGAGCATGGTTACTCATCGGCATATGCATGACATTTTGGGATTTCTAAAATATCAACTAAAATTTTGCAATCGGGTTTCTATTGGACTTGTCTGTTTAAAGATCCCCATCGGTATGTGCAAAATTGTGATCGATGTGAGCACATGGGAAATATCCCAAGATGGAATGAAATTTCATTGAATACTATTTTTGAGGTCGAGCTTTTTATATATGGAGGATAGACTTCATGGGACTATTTCCTTCTTCTTTCACTATGTCTCAAAATGTGTGGAAGTAGTGTCATCACCAAGTAATGATTCTCACGTAGTGATCATCTTTCTGAAGAAAAACATATACATACTTTTAGCACTCCATGAACCATTATTAGTGATGGGGTAAACACTTCTACATTCACCTATTGAACTCTATTTTATCTACCAAATATCGTGTTGCTACACCTTATGATCCCTAGACAAGTGGCGAAGTTGAGGTATCAAATAAGGAACAAAAGAGGATCCCTAAGATGACAATGAATGCTTCATGGACCAACTGGTTGAAGAAATTAGATGATGCACTATGGGCATAATGAACTACTTTCAAAACATCAATAGGTATGTCACAATATCGCCTTGTGCTTAGAAAAGTGTGTCATCTTCCACTAGAGATAGAATATCAAGCATATTGGACAGTGAGAAAGTTAAATCTTAATATGCAAGCTACTAGAGAAAATAGATTGTTGCATCTAAATAAATGGGATGAGTTCCAAATGGATGCTTATGAGAATGTAAAGATAGAACAAAGAGATTGCTGATCAACACATTCAACGGCGAATGTTTGCACAAGAACAAAATGTATTATTTTTTAATTCTAGAATGAAGCTTTTCCCTGGAAAATTACGCTTGAGATGGTCTAGACCCTTCATAGTTGTGCAAGCCTTTCCATATGGAAAAGTTGAGGTGACTCGTGAGAACAAGGGTACTTTCAAGATTAATGGACGGCATTTGAAACCATATTAGGATGGGAAATTCGCAAAAGAGAAATTTACCATCCGTCTTGCCAATCCAGAGTGAATATGCTGCAAAGTCTAGCTAAAGAATATAAATTAAATGCTTATTAAGAAACAACCCAATTTCTTACCTTTTTTATTATGCTTTAAGTGTTTGCATTGCATGTATTTTGATAAATTGCATTAGTTTTAGACCCATTTTGTTCATTATAAAAGGGTCATCGTGTCAATATTAAGCATAGAAAAATAAGACACTTATTTCAGTCAAAATAATAAAAGAAGCACAGTGACACAATTTCCAAAGTTCTAAGGGCATAAAAAACTGGTTATCATACACGCCATATTATAATTTTTATACAATTTCTTGACTTCTATAATGGCTTTCTTCCATCTTTAGAAGGTACAATGATATTAAATGGGGACAACTCAACAGATGAAGAATGTAATGGGAAGATCCAACAAGTTTGCCTCCAGTATCATACACAAATCCGGAGAGTATCTATTTTCTTTCTTCTTCTCCCCTTTATGTTACATAATTTTACTTTAAACATTGAGGAAAATCACTAATTTAAGTTTGGGGGTGAAAAAAAATATAATTTTTAGATTTAAATATTCTTTTGTCATTTTGTGTGTTTTTATTTCTTTATTAAATATGAAAAACATATATAAAAACTTGAAAACAAAATTTAAAAATCCAAAAATATTTTATCTTTAGGGTTAATTAACCTTGTCGGCCATGATGATTATATTTTGAATTATGTATTGATTTATGATATGTGAATCGGTTATATGCTTAGATTAATGGATTTTTATCCATGTAGAATTTGATATTATTTTCGTACGTGAATTAAGTTTAGCATTGTGAACTAATTAGTTGATTCATATGCATGATAGATTGAAATAGTGGAACTGAAATGCTAAACACAAATATCACAACATTATACATCCTTAAACCAAATTTAGAATAGTTTGAGGGTGATTGGGTTGTAGTAGGATGATATTGACATGAATAGAGATTCCACATATATAAATTCTTCAGTGGATTATCTCAAATCGATAAGATAAAAATTAGGTTTAAATCTTAATTTAGAGATTGATTTTTTAATGAGTAGCATTGCACTAATCATTACATGAAAAGAAAAAAGATGTTGCATTGTGAAACTACTATATAAAAGACCCCAATTAGGACAATTAGTGAAAATTAAAAAAAAAAAAAGAAGGATCAAGCTTATTGATGGAATAGAATGCGAACTACAAATATGAAAAATAAGGTGCATGAAATAGAAGACGCGACAATATGCATTGTTTAAGCCCCAAATATTTAGTTGAGAGAATTAGACTTTTGGAAAGATGTCGTTAGCCTAGTTGAGTACAAATGTTTGAGGCTTAATGCTTTTCAATTAATTAGCTACTAATTGAATTATTGTGTGAATTTTATTATCATCGAGAGAGACAATAGGATATATAAGACTTGTGACAACCACTGTGAGGTCATATAGAGGATAAAGTTATACATCTATAATTTGTATGATTTTAATATACGATCTAGTCTTTTAACGCTTGTTCACATCTTTCATAGAGATATAAGAAGGTCACATGAGAATATATATTTAATTCTACTCGAGAGATTATCTATTAACTTAAAAACATTTATCAACAAGAATGTGTAGTTATTGTTATGATATTGAATTTTTTAAAATGGAGTAATAAGGGGGATTTGAAGGCTTAGTAATCATCTCACCTAATTTTACAAAAAAAAAAACTTTCATAATTTGCTTAAGTAGAATAATTAGTTTAATTAGATAAAATAGTATAAATTCATTTAATAAAAATTGGCTATTCAATTAAAGTTAATATTATATGATCCTAGATTATGTACATAATCTTTGAGGGAACGATACTCTACTAATTACTTTATTACTTGTTTATGATACCGTATACTTGCTGGGTTTCGTACGATCACAAAGGTAGTGAATGAGCTAAATAGTTGGCAGCAATGATTTGAGAATGGATTTTATGTCTGGCGGTAGTGATTGTTGTATCAAAGGTGATGGATAGCTTGGATCCTTCATAAAATGGTAGTCGTGATGGTGGTGGTTTGTCTTGATTACACAACCCACAAATTGAATCTAAAGAAAAGAATATATTACAAATTTAGTGGTGGTTATGGCGATGGTTATCGGATGTAGATATGGATAAAGAAAGATGTGGTGATAGCGATGTTGGCGTAATATGGTAGTCGTGGTGGTGGGTGACAAATACGAACTATGATGGTGTTAGCAGAAAATGATATTTAGCATTTGGTGGTGTTTAAACAATATTTATAGTGGTAGAAAAAAAAAAGGAGTTTGAAAGTAAGGTTATCTTAAAATAAGATAAGATTCATCAAATTTTTGATTAAAAAGGATAATTAAAAATGAAAATAAAGTATTTCTTAATTTTATAAGAATATGGGATATTTGGTGTAATTGTCACTTTGCGATTCTTGATAAAGCCGGTGCCATTTTTTGGCCTTTATTTGACCATATTCATATTTCTTATTTTTTGGGTTTTAGCTCAACCCCAACTATAATAGTGGATAAATCACGTGATATTTTTGGCCTTTTATAATGCTAAAAAATACAGCCTATATTGTTGGCCGTGACTATGTTTATGGGTTTGAAGACTTATTTTATTAGCCCATTTTCGTAAACTTTAACCTCCAACAATATTAGACCTTTTTGAGTACTAATCACACTAGTAATCATTTTCTTACTATATCCTTCTATCTCTCTAAAGGTAGGGAATGAGCTAAATATTTGGCAAAGGCTCGGTTTTATGTCTGGTAGTGATGGTGGTTGTTGTATGAGAGGTGTTGCGTGGCTTGGATCCTCTGTACAATGATAGTCTTGATGGTGGTTGTGTGTCTTGATCATTAAATCCACAAATTGAATATAAATAAAAGAAAAAATTACAAATCTGGTGGTGGTGGTGGTGGTCGTCGTCGTGGTAATAGTTGATAATTGGACGTAGATATGGATAAAGAAAGATGTGGTGGTAGAGATGTAGGCACGATGTGATACAAGCGCTGGTGGGTGGCAACGAGACCTATAATGGTGTTTGTAGAAAACGATATTTAAGGTTTCGCGGTGTTTAAACAATGTCTGTAGTGGTGAAAAAAATAAGGAGTTTTGGTGTTGTATGAGAAGCGTCGCGTGGCTTGGATCCTCTGTACAATGATAGTCTTGATGGTGGTTGTGTGTCTTGATCATACGATCCACAAGTTGAATCTAAATAAAAGAAAAAATTATAAATATGGTGGTGGTGGTGGTCGTCATCGTCGTCGTGGTAATAGTTGGTAATTGGACGTAGATATGATTAAAAAAAGATGTGTTGGTAGCGATGTAGGCGCGATGTGATAGTAGCACTGGTGGGTGGCAACAATGACCTATGATGGTGTTTGTAGAAAACGGTATTTAAGGTTTGGTGGTGTTTAAACAATGTTTGTGGTGGTGGAAAAAAAATAAGGAGTTTGAAAGTAAGGTTGATAAGTGCGTTTTTACATATTTTACTCTCAAAACATTGAAAATTGTTGATTAATATGTTGGAATATAGTTTAATTCTATGTAATTTACATTTTTTAGGACAACGTGATGAATGTAGTGGAAATAAAGAGAAACAAGTGGAAAAAAGACCAAATTGAAGGAAATGAAAGTTTAGGGACCAAATTACAAATATTCAAAAGATGACTTAGAAGGCAAAACAAAGATATGAAGAAGACGAGGTCAAATTGGGCTAAGGAATAAAGTATGGGAGGAAGAAGAAGTGGATAAAGAAGTCATGAAACGAGGAATGGAGTTCGAGGACCAAAACGTAATAATTGTGAAAGTGGGATAAGCTATGCGAGCATGTGCCCTTTCAGAGAAATCATGCGCCCATTTCAAGACTTCTATGGGACCGCAGCACCAATCACTATGCGGTCGCATAATAATAATTTGTGACGCAAATCTCAGTTTTCTATTTTAAGTCAAATTCTTGTGGAAACTAACTTCTTTAACGATATTTCAACCCTAAAACGTACCAGATAAAATAGGACACCTCCGTGCATACTTTTCTCTGGTTTTTGCTCAAAATTTCAATGGAGAGCTAAAATTTTTAGTGAAGCTAGGAAGGAACTCATTGGATTTGGAGATTTCACACCCTCTATTCATGTAATTTGATCTTTCCTTGTTTAATAATTTTAAGATTTAGACTTTTTATACATGAATTTGTTTGAGATTGATTTAACTTTTATTAAATTCTTTATATATCTAGTCGCACTCTTTCTATTGAATAATTGAAGTATTTGTTGAATATTAATCTTAAATTTATATTATTGGTGTGTTTAATTACTGCCTTATACATGATGTTTATGACCGTCTTTTAATCTTATTCCAATTAAAAGACATGGGACTGTGTTACAGAAAATCTAGATTCCAGGATTACAATTGAAATAAATTGATTTCCAACTATATATCTTTCGATTAGAAACTTGGGATGAAAACCTCTCGTTGAGTAAAAAGAATGAATAATTGAAATAATTGATGTTGAATGACCCAATCGAATTTAGGGAATTTCGGCGCTTCGCTATTCCAAATATTGATTTTAATTTCGTTATTTCATAATTTGATTTAAACTTCAATAAAGCAAGAAATTCTATTACACATTCCAAGAGAACATTCACATTTGATTCTTTGAGCAATTTTCCGTCTCCCTGTGGAATCGACACCCCAAAACTATGTTACATATACCGCGTTATTCTTTGGGCGTAGTCAAAGGTTATATTGAAATAAACACCATCACCACCACCAGTTATTACTTTGCACTTCTTGATAAAGCTGGTGCCATTTTTGGGCTTATTCATATTTCATATTTCTGGTTTTAGCCCTGCTCAGACTGTAATCGTCGATAACACTCAAGACTACTTTTGGTCTTTTAATATGCTAAAAAATTACAGCACATATTGTTGGACTGTCTCTATATTTACAAAGTTCAATACTTATTTTACTAACACATTTTTATTAACCTCAACCTCCAACAACAAGATTGAACCTTTTTCAAGTTCTAATCATACTATTAAATTTTCTCGTAACTCTATGTGTCTATCTCTATCTGAATGTAATGAATGAGCTAAATATTTGCTAGTAGTAATTGGAGTCTCAATTTTATGTACCTTAGTGGTGGTGGTTGTATCAATGGCCTCATATAGCTTAAATCCTACGTAGAATGTTAGTCTTGATGGTGGTGATGAGCCTAGATTATTTGACCCACTAATTGAATTAAAAGTAAAGAAAAGATTGCAGATATGGTGGTCGTCATGGTGATAATAGGCAATCAAACAAAAATAAAGATAAAGAAAGTCATAGTGGTTGAGATCCTGACACGACGTAGTAGTGATGTTTGGTGGGTGGTGGCAACAGCGGAGTATGATGGTGTTGTAGAAAATGATATTTATGTTTAGTGTTGTTTAAACCACGTTTGTTGTGGTGGAAAAAATAAAGAGTTCGAAAGTGAGGTTCGATAAGGTAAAATCATCAAATGTTGATTAAAATTGGCTGTTCTTATTATATATAAGGAAAACGAGTTATATAATGTAATTATCACTTTCCAATTCTTGATTACGCCCGCACCATTTTTGGTCCTTTAATGGGCCATCTTCATGCTATTATTTGGGAAAAGTTCATATCTCAAATCTTAAGCATGACCTATTTCAATTATAAGAGAACATATTTACAATATGACCCACCTGTAAATGGTGGATATATGAATGGTGACCTATGAACTGTAACTTGTAATCTGTAACATATGAACTACGACATGTGAACTTGAATCTATGACATGTTATGAGTACACAAAGACATGAGATACGATCTGTAACCAGTTAATTTTGATATGTACCATGTTGGCATTGATATATAAACTATGACCTGAGAAGTTAATCTTGTGACCTGCAAACATGATATGTCACCAGTTTTGTTTGATCAGTGACCTATGGATATTTATTTGATAGTTATACAAAATGGCATGTGACCTGTGACATCATCACCACGGAAACCACCGGATATTAACATACATTTGAAATATACTATATGAATATGTAACCATCGCCAATACCACCATGACTATAAAATCACCTAAAAAAACAACCGCAAAAGCAACTCGAAATACTACAAAATCGCTGCAAAACCACCCCAAAATCACCTAACGAGTATTCCCAGTTGATAAACTGTTCTATAGAAGTTAGGGTATAAGACAGTAAGAAACGGCTTCCTTAATCTTTACAAACTGCCATTCATTTACTAGAGAGGATATATACATACACAAATATATTGAGAGGGATGAGAGAGAAAGTGGCTTCTTTGCAATAAACATTCCGTCCTTCAATTCCCTTTTGATATATTACTTCAAATTTTGTAGATTTTTTTTTCTTTTATTTTTGATAATTTCAAGAATTATTTTTTCTGCGTTTAGATATTTTGGGATCTAGATATTATGAAAGGGGCTATTTGTCTCCCTCCTCTCTTTTCTCTTGAGGTCCAACACTGGGCCTCCAATGTCGCGCCTCAGATCTGCTCGTCGAGGCAGAGTGCTACTGAAGAAGAAAGAGGAGGTGCTTTTGCTGACTTCCTCTGTTGGAAAATTATTCAATTTGTCATGTGGGCCGACATATGTAATTAGTTGTGTATAAATTGTATCTTAAAGTTAAGCCCAAAATTAAAGTGATCTAATAAAAAATTAAGTAATTGGGCTTTGAATATCTAAATAAAGTGTGCGCCGGATTATATGTGCAGAAATCGGATCCAGTAGGGTTTGTATTTGACGATAAACCGAATACATATGGAAACTATATATAGGGTTATGGCCC
>CAIGRP010039822.1:0-13499 GCA_903798385.1 Fraxinus cuspidata
AAATCAAATCTTAAAAATATTTACTATCCATAAAATATAATTTTTGCCGTCCGGTCCAATCTTTAGAAAACATCATTATTACATCATACTTTATTTAAATATATATATTTTAAATAAAACACATATGGCTGCTGTGAACTTTCATGAGATTAAAATTATTTAAAACATATCAAACTAGAGTTGGGTTTTCATTTCTTATGTAGGCCGAGCATATGGCTCGTCTATGGGTTAGACTCGTGGTGCTAGATCATCATATAAAAAAAAATGAGCCTAATTTAATTTAATTAATTTTTTTACGGGCTTCTACAATTTTATTTCAACAATATAAAAGGAATATAATTTTTGAAGAGATGGGAGAATTATAAATCAATAATAATTTAAATTAATTTGGCTTAGGATAAAATGGAACTAAATGTCTCTATTTATAGATTTTCAAGTGACTTGTTGAATAATTGCATCCCTTAACATAGACCACACATTTTCAAATTAAATGGTGTAGTACACACCCTATCAAATGGTCATGACTTTTCATCATATACCTTTTTAAACAATCACATCCATTTTAAGTAACGTGACTTTTGTATGCATCTTTTCTAATTGAAGAGGTATCCATTGGAGAATAATCCAATTCACACTATAAATAATTCCAATTATTCCAACATGTTATATTTGTTAGATGATAGTTGAACCAACGCTATAATCCAGTTGATTTAATTAGTGTTTTCTTTAACACTGACACCATCTATTACCTCCGTTTTCTGTTTGCAAAATTTACTGCCAATATCAAACTTTTGCTTTACATTCCAATTTTCATGATGCTGATTGTTTCTATTTTGTCGTTGTGGTGGGTATGTTGATTTTTATTGTAAAAAGACCGGTGGGCGAGTAGGTGGGTGCTATCGGGTTTTTATTGTAAAAAGAAGTGAAGGAAAAGTCAGTACTTTTGATCACACGGCTGGGAAATTGGGAGCTGATCCTGATGACAAAGGTTCACTTTTTCATCCCTCTCCTCTGGTACTATAGGAGTTGAAATGTAGGCATCTGTGCTTACATATGTTAATTGGCATTTAAAATGTTGTACAATAGTGAAAATTAGTTGAGCATTTGTTAGAGATAAGGAAGAAAAATACAGATGCAGGAAGAAGAATATGCTGCTCTGTTATTAATCAGAAGAATGAGAAATTTTATTAGATGAATCAACTTTACATGTAAAAATAGCCAAAAGGAAGATGCCAGCTGTTTCCACTAATTACCTAACTACTTACACGTGAAGCTGGCTGAGAACTGAAAATAGAAAAAAGCCATTATGAATTACAATATAAATTACAAAGTGAGTTACAAGATGAATAAGTCCTAATAGCATTTGCGTAATTGTATAACCTAAGAAAGCTGATATTGAAAGATGAGTTCCTGGTTAGTGAACTCATAGATAACAAGTTGAATTTAAATTAAGGAACGTGATAAGTATATTTAATACACTTATTCGGGGTCTAAAATATCGGTATTTGGTAATTTTTCTGACAAAATATTTCCTAAATTGTTGTATTTTATGTTATATAGGTAAAACTCAATGGTTGGACGAGAAATCAAAAGAAAGAAGCAAAAAAATGGTGAAAAAGAAAAAATCTAAAGTTTAAGGACCAAATTGTAAATATTAAATAGTTGATTCGAATATAAGAAGATACTTTAAAGATTATTAGGAGACAATTGGATGAAATTAGAACTCAAAAATGAATGGAATATGATCAAAATATTATAAAAATTAATTTACAATCGCATAAGTTATATTCCACACTTTTAGTTGAGGATTTAGACCGGCACAGTAAACATCCAAATTAGCAAAATTCTATTTCTATAATGTTGTATCCCTTTTTGCTAGCTTTTTAATGTACTTTGAATCACTTCAATCGGATATCGGAAGAGAAAGTTATAGCCAACATACTGACTATTATGCAGAGGCAAAAAATCCGTGCGTAAATACAACTTTCCTTATTCGATTGGAACTCTTTTGGAAGCCAATTTAGACGTGACTTTCAAACAATGTTTTACTCCTACAAATACCTAACAGCAAAACACATATTAGAGACCTCTCATATACATCTCATACTCTAATATTCATTAATTATTATCATCAAATGAGGAGAATTCATAATTTTTTGTGAGAGAATTGAAGGGGATTTGCAAGAATTCAATCAAGTGAAGATTAAAACTTGATTTTTGGGCAAAGAAGAGAAGACGCAAGTGAAGATTTATCAAGAAACAATTGAAGAGATTCAAGATCTCAAGATTCATCTTCATCTTTTCAATTTATAAAAAAATTCGGGTTATGTCTTTTCACTTAAATATGATTTCTTGTAATCTCGATATGTTAGGCTAGTTTTATACATTGTTAGGATGAGATGAACCCTTGTTATAATATTTTTAGTTTTTAATTAATTATTTTGACTTTAATTTGATTTGATTTGATTTGTGGATTTTTTTGATTTTTTTTTTTATCGTTTTTTCAATTGCCTGATCAATCACCAATTAGATTGTTAGTGAATTTTATTATTATCGAGAAAGACAATATGATTTAAGTGAAATATAATAAACATTGTAAGGTTCGATAGATGATAGAGATATACTTCTATGCTTTATATGATTTCAATTGGCGTTCTAGCACTTGTTAATGCATTTATCATGTTTGCATTTTTCATTGAAAACTAGAAGGGTCACATGAGGAGAATATATTTGGTTGCTATCGAGAGAGGCTTTCAATTAAATCAGNGTCACATGAAGGGAGTAGATTTGATCGCTATCGAGAGAGACTTTCAATTAAATTAGGAACGTTGACCAATATAAATGATTTCAAATTTTCGCTTTAATTGTTACATTAAAAATGGAATAATAAGGAAAATTCGACATTTTAGCAATGCATTTCACATATTTGGAAAAATACATTTACTTATTTTCATTAGTTTAATTGATAATTTAGGTATTAGTATAGAAAAACAACAAAATTTGTTTTCTATTTGATTAAAGTTGCAATTAATTTTAACTTGATCAAATACATAGTTCTCGTGGGTTCGACACTCTATTCATCATTGTGTTACTTGACTATGATCCCGTACACTTGCGGGTTTTCAAAGGATCAAGTTTTTAGCGCCGTTGCCGGAGATTATTGTATTTAATTAGTTTTAACTTTAATTTGAATTTTTATTGCTTATTTATTTAGTTTCATTTATTAGAAAAATATTACATTGTTTTATATTTTTTTTCCTTTTTCGGACTTTGTATACAAAATTCGAGACACAGTGATATTGCTCAATTTGATTCGAAAATTGAACGAACATTCAAGTTGAGAAGAAGAGAATAATTAGAAGTACACCAAAAATAGCAAGCAGAGCTCATGACAGAACAAAATTAAAATCAAATTGTCATCGAGGTGAATGAAGAAGGAGCACATCCAATTGCTGCGATAGGGAATCAAAATGCTAGGTTGATGGGAGAGTATATGGTTCTACCGGTTGTGGAAAGCCAATCTAGCATAGTATAAACTGTGTTTGGTCAGTCAAATTCCCACCTGAGGACTGATGTGATCAATATGTTCCGAAATGAACTACAATTCTTTAGGAGAGCTAGGAGAATCCCAATGCTCATAGATCAAGATTTCTCGATATGTGTACAACTATCGAGTATCTAGGGGTGTCCAGTGAAGCAATCAGTCTGAGGCTTTTCCCATACACATTGAGAGATTCAGCCAGAGAGTGGTTAGACACTTGCCTACCCCAGAGCATCACTAAAGGGAACCAATTGAGTCAGAAATTCCTTAGCAAATATTTTCTGCCAAAAAGGATTGAAAAGCTAAGGGACGGAATTACCACATTTCAACAACGGACAGACTCAAAATTTTATTTAGAGGCTTGGGAACGATACAAGGGTTTACTCTGCCAATGCCCACAACACGGATTGCAGAAATGGCTTCAGGTGCAGTATTTCAACATTGGTCTGAATCCGATAAGCAGGGCCAACATAGACTCTGCAAGCAATGGTTTTATCACAAAAGAACTGCGAATCAAGTCTACTAAATCATGGAGGACCTAGCATTCACCAATGCACTTTGGCCTACTGAAAGGACGAATGGAAATAGAGCTACTGAATATTCGAAGTTGATTCTTTGACAGCTATTTCAACACAATTGGCATCATTGGCACAAAAGGTGGATCGGATGAATGCAGCTTAGACAATAAGACTGAAATGTAAACATTGTGGAGAGAACCACGAGAGTGTTGATTGTAATACAGGGTTTCCTTTTGTTCGGACAGTGAATGATGTGAACTACACTTAGAATTTCCAAAGGCAACAATATAATCAAAATCCTTACACTTACTACCAAAGTTGGAGGAATGACCCAGGCTTCCAATGGACCAACAATTAGGGTGCTTAGATTGTACCACAACAAAGTGAGCCCACAAGTTTTTTGCAGACTGAAATTAAATCTTCATTAGAAGATCTTGTTACTAAATTGGCAGAAATCTCTACACAATACATACAAAGAACAGATAAGGCTTTGCAAGTTCAGGGAGTTGCCATCAAGAATATGGAAAATTAGATGGGATAGATAGCTAAGAACTCTCAGAAAGACAGCTGGGAGCACTGCCAAACGACACCAAGACAAATCCCAAACAACAGGTAATGACAATAAAAGTTGTAGAGAGTGAGGAGATTGAAGAAATCACTACACGCAGTAGGGTTCAAGTTCCAGAAATCACAGTTGAGAGACATGTAGTAGTGAATAAAAATGTGCCTTCCATAATCGAGGAGCATTTGGAGAAATCTGAGCAGAATATAATATCAAAGAAAGAAAAAGTATTAAAAGATCCAAATGTTAAGATAACCACTCCTACCAGAGAATATGCTCCACAAATACCCTTCTCACAGAGATTGCAAAAGAGGAAGCTGAAAGAACAATTTGCAAAGTTCTTAGATATCTTCAGGAAGCTTCATGTCAATATCCCACTGATTAAAGTTATATCTCAAATACCCAACTATGCCAAGTTTATGAAGGATATCCTATCCAAAAAGAGAAATTTTACAGATTTTGAGACTATCAAGTTAAATGAGGAGTGTAGTGCCATCTTGCAGAACAAATTACCTCCTAAACTAAAAGATTTAGGAAGTCTCAAAATACCTTGCTCAATATGAAGTGATTCGAAATTTAATTGTCTATGTGACTCATGAGCAAGTATAAACCTAATGCCTTTTTCTGTCTACAGAAACTTGGGTTTGGAAGAGATAAATGACACATCCATTTCCCTGCAATTGGCGGACAGATCAGTCAAATACCTACGAGGAGTGGTTGAGAATGGGCTCATTAAAGTGGGCATTGTCCTAGATATAGAGGAGCCACGGGATGCATCATTATTTATCTTGGGCAGATCTTTCCTATCAACAAGCCAAGCTATCATGGACTTTGATAGTGTCGAAATGACATTGAGAGTGGATGATAAGCAAGAGAAATTCAAGCTACACTACTATTGAGAACCTATTACATGAAAAGATTAGCAAAAAAGCTAAGAAAGAGTGCAATTATATTGTTTAAAATGTGCAACAAGGCTCAAACGAGACAAAGCCTAAAAATTTAGGGTGCCTTGGACGAGATGAAAAATGGACAGTTCAAGGTTTGGAAGGCAAAAAGAGGATGTAAGATTGGAAATTGCATGGAGTGTAAGGTTGTAAGATTCCAGCATGAGCCTCTACAATCAATTTATTCATACAGTCTAGCTAAAGACTATAAATTAAGCGCTTATTGGGAGGCAACCCAATTTTCTTACCCTTTTATTTATTCATATTTCTGTACCGCATTGTATATATATTTATTTTGATTATTAGTTTGCATTAGACTTAGGCACATTTCAATCTATAAGGTGTGACCATCCTATCATGTTTCCCCTTAGGATATTGAATTTATAGTTGGTTATTTCGATTCTTTGGGCTAAGTAACACATGTTTTAGGTTATTTGATCTTTAATGTTTGATTTGACTGCTATGTGCAGAAACATAACTTCGTGGAATACTCAAACCAACATAGACTAAGGGAAAAACACGATGAAGAAGATTGTCTAGCAGTCACACATAGTGCATCACACCTTCAATAGAAAAATTCGGGGAGTACCTTCTTCATTTTCTTTCCTATCCCCTTATATTCTTACTTACACTTTAGGACATTAAGGACAATGTCGATTTTAAATTTGGGGGTAGCAAAAAAACTTTGAGTTTTTACTTTTCGTATGTTTTTGAGTGTTTGTGTGTTTATTTTTGCTTTTGCTTTAGTATATATTAAAAATAAAAAATAAAAAAAATCTTATTTTAAGCTGTGTGCTTATGTGAGTTAGATAGTCTGGCTGCCATGATGATTAAATTTGAGATTTGATGATGATTTATGAACTGTGGATATGATGCATGCTAGACTGATTGAGAGTTAACCTTGCAAAACTTGATATTATACGTGCACTACAATTAAGTTAGACAGTGTGATGCTATGAGTTGATTTATATAATTGATATGTTGATATAGTTAGACACAGATGCTTTACCCAAACCATACTAAATTACTTATCCTTAGACCAAATTTAGCTCATTTTGGGGGTGATTTTGCTGTTGTAGGAAGATACGGATATGGACTAGGATTTCATGTGTGAAAACTTTTGTGTGGATTGTCTTAGATTGACATGATAAAATTGGGCGAAAAATCTTAAGTTGGAGTTCGATTTGTTGAATAGGTGTTTAATGAGGGGCATTGCACTAATTAAGGCATAATTTTTTTAAAATGTGAAACTTCTCTTCAAAACCTTTTTGGCTTGGGTTATTAAGCTTATAAGGGTTTTTAAAACTTGGTGTCCTAAAGTTATTTGACTTTGGAGTCATCGGCCTAAAGCAAGGGAGAAAATGTAAAAAGAAAAATATTTTTGAAAAAAAAAAAAACAAGTGCATAAAAAAAGTACTAAATGCCTTGGTTAAGCCCCAAACACTTATTTGAGAAGACTTAACTTTTGATGATAGATTATTAGGCTAGTTTAGTCCTAGATGTCGAAGCAATCAAAGAATTGGAAAATCCTTGTTTATTGATGTATTGACTTGCAATTAGTAGAGTCTACCTGGATTAGAGATGGTGATGATAGTAATGAAAAATTCAACCTTAGATTGCACACTAAAAAAAGAGTAAAAAGAATAAGTTTGGTGGTTTGTGAATCATACGGGATGTGAAAGGATATATTTGACCACAGAGGATTGGGAATTGAATCAACTTATAAATTTATGATTGTCTATTTAGTTCTTCACATATACACGTTATTTTTGCATTAGAATAGTGGATATTAGTTTTGTATTGTGACTTTGAAATAGTTTGTAGATTTAGTGCTATAATTACAAATAGTCAGTAAAAAACTAGACTGTCTAACCAAAATTTTTTTGCATGCTTGTGTGTTTATTGTTATTTAGGTTATAGTTTTATTTGGGAACAAACAAATATTTAAGTTTGGAGGTATTTGATAAGTGTATTTTTATACACTGATTTGGGGCTTAAATATTGATATTTGGTAATTCTTGTGACAAAATATGTCCTAAATTGTTGTATTTTATGTTATATAGGTAAAATTCAATGGTTGAATGAGGAATCAAAATAAAGAAGCGAATATTGGTGAAAAATGGCAAAATCTAAAGTTTGAGGATCAAATTGTAAATATTCAATAGTTGATTCAGACATAAGAAGATACTTTGAAGATTATTAGGAGACAATTGGATGGAATTAAAACTCAAATAGGAATGAAATATGATCAAAGTATTATAAAAATCAATTTACAATCACACAAGTTATATTCACACTTTTAGTCAAAGATTGAGACCCATTTTTGGTATAGAAAACATTCGAATTGGAAAAATTCTATCTCTATTAAAGTTGTATCCCTTTGATCTAACTTTCCAACCCACTTTAAATCCCCTCAATCGAATATCGAGAGAGAAGGTTATAGGCACAATACTAACTGTTGTGTAGAGACAAAAAATCCGCGCGCGAATGCAACTTTCCTTAATCGATTGGAACTCTTTTGGAAGCCAATTTGAACGAGACTCTAAAAACATTTTCTACTTCTACAACTACCTAACAACAAAACACATTAGAGACCTCTCATATACATTTCATACTCCAATATTGATCAATTATTATCATCAAATGAGGAAAATTCATAATTTTTGTGAGAGACTTGCAAGAATTCAATTAAGTGAAGATTCAAACTTGATTTTTGGGCAAAAAAGAGAAGACGCAAGTGAAGATTCATCAAGAAACCATTGAATAAATTTAAGATTTCAAGACTCATCTTCATTTTCTCATTTTATCAAAAATCCAAGTTATATGTTTTCATTTAAATATGATTTCTTGTAATTTCAATATGTTATGCTAGTTTTATACATTACTAGGATGAGATGAACCATTATTATTATATTTTTAGTTTTTAATTATTTATTTTGACTTTAATTTGATTTGATTTGTGAATGTTTATTTTTATTTTTATCGTTCTTTTCAATTGCCTAATCACTAATTGAATTGTTAGTGGATTTTATTATTCTCGATAGAGATTATTTAAGCACAATATAATAAACATTGTAAGGTTCGATAGATGATATAGATATATTTCTATGCTTTATATGGTTTCAATATGTGTTCTAACACTTGTTAATGCATTTATCATATTTGCATCTTTCATCGAGAGATAGAATGATCATATGAGGGGAATATATTTGATCGCTATCGAGAGAGGCTTTCAATTAAATTAGGAATATTGACAACATGAATGATTTCAAATTGTCACTTTAATTGTTACACTAAAAATGGAATCATACGGGGAATTCAACATCTTAGCAATGCATCTCACATATTCGAAAAAACACATTTACTTATTTTCATTAGTTTAATTGATAGTTTAAGTATTAGTATAGAAAAAAATCACAAAATTTGTTTTCTATTCGATTAAAGTTGCAATTAATTTTAACTCGGTCAAAGACATAGTCCTTGTGAGTTCGACACTCTATTCATCATTATATTACCTGATCACGATCCCGTACCTTTGCGGGTTTTCAAAGAATCAAATTATGACACATCTTCGAGTATCAATTTAGGGGAAATTTGTTCCATTCCATTGAAGTAAACAGGAATTCTTTCATGGTTTGGCAATGTAATATAGGCATTCATGATTGCTATCAATGTGTGAAAAATTGATTAAGTGAAGCATCTATGACTTGTAGCTCCAGAATCAATTACCCAATATCTATGAGAATTGAGTATATGGTTGAGGGTAACAGAAGCAAGTACCTGAAATGTGGCCAAAATTGTTACCTATTTCAGCATCAGTCTTTGCACTTGTGAGGTGAGTGCTCAACATACTCATCAGTTGCTGGTAATAACCAGGATTTAAGGTTTGCATGAATTCCGCAACATTACCACCAGCCTACTCTGGGGATGAATCAGAAACTTGATTGACAACAAGATTCACTTGAGAACTAGAACCAATACCATATTTCTGTTTGTCGTTATATCCTGGCGAATAGATATTCATGAAGTTTGTAACACTTACAACTCCATGCCCTGTATAACCACAATAGGTACATATATGCCTCTCTTTCTTTTGAAATTTGTTGTGTGCTTGGCCTGCAATGGGCTTCTTGCTTTCATTTTTAACATAGTAAGTGTAACGACCCAAATTTTATAATTTAAATCGCTACCAAATTTATTTATTTCAACATTGTAAGTAAATGAACTTAACGAGAACAATTTAAATAATTGAAGAAATTCATAACCAAATAAAATATATTCTAAATAAATATTAAAAGCCATGCATATCGCATTTATTAGATAAATAATAAAATGTTAATTTCACAAATAAAGTGTAACACGAATTTAAATTTATATCCCAAACGAACATGTTTTTAATTTCTAAATAAATTATTATGAAATAAACTAAGATATTGTTGAAATTAAAAATGTCTTATTACACCAGATTATTTTATTGATCCCCATAATTCAGGCACCACGACTGCACCTCGTCGATTGCCAACCAACAACTCATTCTAACCTGTAAGGAGTAGGGGAAATTGTGAGTATATGAGAGTACTCAATATGACATGAAAAAATGGTGCAATCCCGAATAAAATATTAAATCATGTGTAAAAAATATCATACCATCATATCAAATCTTTAGAAACCGATAAGAGCTCATAATATATCATATCTTTGGTACCGGATGTCTATTACATATCATATCATAGCACATCATATCGTAGCTTTCATTAGCATAATATTTATCAACAAGGAAAATAAATTAAACCGGATAAATCATTAGCACCTCGTAATCCTACCTTAATTTGTAAAAAGAATTGTTGGAAGATAAGCAAGAATTTCACGTTCACAAAAATCCTCTGTTGTCGTGTCTATATGCGTGTTCCACTCCGTAAAAAAATATCATTTATTTTTATTCCCAACTTGGAGCATTCGTTTAAGAAAGACACAAATCATTCCCGTGTAATCATATATAATTCTTCTATTACACGTTTTCCATGTAATTGGTTTAAAATTACTCACATGCTTGACAATCATTTGGAATTAAAAGACAACTTTATTAATTCTAATAAAAACAATTGGATCGTTTAGTGGAACAAGACATGCTGTGTACTATATCAAGAATGTGTCCAATATAATATATTATAACATTTATACAATTTAAAAAAAAAAAATTAAGAAACCATTTTACCCTATCCCTATCTAATCTACACGTGGTTGGCATCCTTTATAAATTATAAAAATAAATCTAAACAAATACCATTAAGTGACAAAGTTTATAAACTTTAATATCTTGAGTCTAACTTATCAGAATCGATTTTTTCTCGAGTCTAAAATAGATGATTAAATACGAGCTATCCAACGAGTTCAATAATGATGTACTAATTATCACTCTAATAAAAGAGTTTAAAACTTATTTCTCTATAGTCCTTCCACTAAAAAATATAAATTATAGCATCGAAAACAATTAATTTTATTTTATAAAATTCTCGGGGCTTTACAGTGAGCCATTGTATTAGTGGTGCCATATGCATTAGTATTAATAGATCTTTGATGTTCCTATTGAGAGATGAGAGCAAACACCTTGTTTATCGATGGAATATGATCCATCATCAGCAATTGGCCTCTAACTTAGGCAAATGAATTGTTTAATCCCATCAAAAACGACATCACATACTCCCTATGGTAATGATCAACCAATTTCTTTGTACCTCCACAATTACATTTTCCACAAGAGCAGACTGGCCTATAATTGCTAAGTTCTTCCCAAATGGTTTTCAACTTTGTGAAGGAAACACTTACCGATGATTGACCTTGAGTATGATTCATCGGTTCTCTTCTTAGTTGGAATATGTGAGGGCCGTTTTTTGCTGTATCTCTACTTAAGGTCTTCCTAGTTTTCTTGTGTAGAATCAGCATATATGATGCTTGTAGAGATTTCTTCGGACACAGATTGAGGATCCATGAAATCACAATATTGTTATTTCGGTTCCAAATTTTCAGGAGATCAGGATTGCCTTCAGGTTTAGCTGTGGATCCATCAATAATCCTAGCTTATTTTACATTGATAGAACAATTGTCATACCTTGACTGTATGATGCGTAATTGTCTCCTACCAATGGCTATGACACAAGGATTAACCCTGGGCTGTCTGAGTGATGCAAGAAGTAAGGACTCGATCCATCATCAATGGCGGAATTGCTCATTGATGAGGAATTTGATGATGACTGATTCTGATTTTCAGCTTCTGCCATGTAATGCGAAAGAAGCTTATTGAAAGTCAAGTGAAGAAAAACTATGGATATGTGGAAGCAAAAGTAAATTGCTCTGATACCATATTAAAATGAAGAAGGCTAAATTTTACTGGATGAACTTCTCAGTCAAAAAATGTATTACATTCATCTATAAATAGGAATTAAAGGAAACAGAAATTGAGCTAACTGACTAATATTTACAACCAATATAGTGATGACACATGTGACCAACTGCCCTAACTGACTAACTGAATTGAGCTGCTGCGCTAATGCTAAGATGAGCTGGGGCTGAATTGAGGTGCTGCAGGTGAGCTGGAACAGATGAGCTAGAGCTGGAATTGAGCTGTGTTCTGTTACAAGTTTCTTGTTTACGTTTTTATATAACGTCTTTTTCCTTTTGTGATCAGACTAATTTTTCTTCGTTCACAAGGAGCCAAGATCCAAATAGTCTCCTTTGGTTCTGGTAATTCACTATCAAAATAGTGGGTTATGATAGAGAATTATGCAAATACTGCACCACCAATCTTATGCCTTGGAAGTTTTCTTATACATTATGCTTTCATTAATCACTATTTTGCTATTGCAGGAATATGATGATTTCGATGAGTTTGCGAAGGATGGTGAGGAGTACGAGGAAGAGGGCTATGAAGGTGAGTACGAAGATGAGGAAACCCATCAGCCCACACAGGATGTATTTGAGTATCTTGAACTTAGCCAACGGTTAACAAAGACATAAAAAAGAAGATGAAGAAGCAATTAGGGGCTGCTAATCCCAGTTCCCATGACAAAACTAATGCAGTGCTCAAGAACAAGTGAGTTTCATTTGGTCGTAGTGAATTTTGGATATTCTTTGTCCATGTGAGTTTGTTCTTGGTAGAAAACCAGTGAAATCATTGATGCAATTTCTTTTCCTGAGTTTGACAAGATGTCTTCTCACTAATTTTTCCTGTTCCAGTTAATGAAAAATAGTATATAATATGTGCTATCTGTGATATTTGTGAATATGCTGTTTTATCTTTGATGTGTTGTAGCTTTGGTTAGTTTCTTGGGCGTTCGCGGTAAATTATTGCTCCAAGAGTGATTCAAGAAAGCAAGTCCTTGTTGGAGAACCCAAATTTGGCAGCAAGGGTTTTATAAATCCAACCATTCCATGCAGGCCAATAAGAGCTCTGTTTCAGCCACCGTGGGGTCAAAACCTCGATCTGACCATCTGCCAGAGTTACCAATGGGACAATTATTGTATTCATTGCTTTATTTTGGGGTGATCAAGTGTGCGGTAGCTACTGTAACCTGCTTCTTCTTTCCACAAGAAAGAGATTTTTTCTTCTTCTTGCCTCTCAATAATGTATTGTTATTTGTTATCGTGCAAGTAAAAACAAAAGTTGAAATGCTTAAAAATACAAGGGACTGTTCTTTTTTGCCATCTAATGATGCTGAGATTCCGATTCCCACCAAAAATCATCCAGCAAGATGTATCTGCTCCAAGTTCAGGTTCGCATATATCTTGATGAACCGTGTGTGACATTTTTGTTGTCACTCAACAATATTTTTGATTAATGTCTAACATATGTAATGATGAATTGTTAGGCTAGTTTACACCTACTACAAGTTATTGTATTGACAAGCATGGTTTAGTTGTAGTAGGTAAGTTGGTAG
>CAIGRP010039824.1:0-13062 GCA_903798385.1 Fraxinus cuspidata
ATTTAGCCATTGATCAGTCCTTATAGCTCTATTCAAGTTGCCTTCTCTCTAAAGGGACATGATGGAAAATGATGCCACAGAAGGGGTCATGTGGTGATGAATAGAAGGCTGATTATCAGCTGAAAATCCTTATCCAATTTTCCAAGGGTCGGATATAACTGCATATCTTGTTTATAATATTATTCAATCATGTTCAATACTACTATCATTCATTTTTATCATATTTGTATCATCAATTAATAAGCCATTACATTTAAATCTTGTGTTTGACTTAAGATTCGAATTTCATCTTAAAAGATGGCTTGTTTGTGCACATCAATCTTGAAATTCAAATGTTAATTTGAGATTTAGACATATCTATTTGTTTGATCTTGTTGAGTTTTGATACGACATTAGGATTTGGAGTTACATGTATCGCATATGATTATTTAAATATGTACTCTTAAACCACATATAAATTTTCTGAATAAATTTTCTTCCCTTCTCTAACCATTCAACTTTCAGATGAAATGATTCGATATTTTTAGAGTGAGCAAAAATCTGGGTTCAGTTCCAATCTTGTGACCGCTTATATTTATGAAAATTTCTTGATTCAATTGATAATTTGATATCATGCATGCTAGGGCCGGAAAACTTTTGAAGTTCATGCACATAAAATCATTAGAAAGATGTATGCATTTAGAGGAGATTTTCATTGTGAAGTTGCAATCATATTACAGAGTTGAAAGATGTCAAGCTGGATCTTTATCCCCAATTCGCAACCACAACCGCAAACTAAAAATAACAAATTAAGCATGGTTCTCGATAAATTTGTAGTTGGTTACATAAAACATGACCTTTATAAAGTAAAACAATTCATGTTCATTTTAGTGATGTTGTATCAATATCTTATGAAGACAAGAGCTACTGGCCTAATTAGGCCCCTGTTTGACGGCCATTTTTTGTGTACAATGAGTTTTTGAATTGTAAAATTTTGGAGAATGTATGGTTAAAAGTAGAAAAAAATTTAAATTTACGTGAAGAATATTTTATTATGAGAACGCGTGGATGAAAATGGATACGAAAAAAAGAGTTTTGAAATAATTGTTGTCAATCAGAGGCTATAGTCGGGTTTCAATCAAACTAAATTAATCATATAATAGAGATAAAAGCATGATTAATTTCATATTCCAAATTAATACATGGACCAAACTACCATAAGCTGTCAAACTCATTTTCTTGATTTGCAAGCTTTTCTTGACCTCTTAAGGGCATGTTTGGGCCATATTTTAATCTGATTTTAGTCAAACAATCAATATCAACCACATCTTTCATGGATCCCACATCTTTTCAACCATACATTTCAAAAATTTCTATCATAATCCACTTAAAATCTGATTTTAATCTACACCAAATACGCTCTAAGTTTCTAGCTATTTTCTTGATTTGCAAGCTTTTCTTGATCTTTTAAATTTCCAGCTCCCAATTCTTCTTTGATACTCTTCCAAATAATGACTATGTCAATCAGGGGCGGATCCAGGACCGAATTCCAGGCTGGGCTAATACGTAAAAAAAATAAAATTACACAAGAAAAAAAAATTTTTTTTACATAAATTTTTTTTTCTACTAAAAAATTTAATGGGCTGGGGGCTGGACCGGGAATCCGCCCCTGATGTCAATGAGTGAGCACCAAGAAAGATCAATGTAATTTTCAATAGAAAAAATTGCAAATGGTGTTCCAAACTTTTTAAATTATTGAAGGTTATACCTAACATTTTATTTTTGCAATTGAGGTCCCAAACCTTTCATCTCTATTATAGTTGGAGGACATGTGGGCGAAATTCATCCATTTGATCGTTAGTTGACCAAATGTCAATAGTCTAACCAAACGATTTTTTATTTTATTTTTATATAATAATTTCAATTATTTTATATGGGATATCTTAGTCAGATTGTTGACTTTTGGTCAACTAACATTCAAATAGACGAATTTCGTCCACATCTCCTATGGCTGTACTCGAGATGAAAGGTTTGGGACTTCAATTGCAAAAATAAAAGATTTGGGTGTAGTCTGCAATTATTTAAAAGGTTCGAAACCCCAATTACAATTCTCCCATTTTTAAGAACAAGATTATCATAGCGAAATCTCACAAGAGGAATCAAGAAAAATTTCCATTTTCTCTCTAAATTTGACCAAGTCAGTTCAATTTTACTATCTTGGCCATCCCTAGACGTTTTATAGGTATATGGTTTCTAGAAAACTTATTTTGATTTTTTTGCATGTGAAGTCCCTAAACTTTCAATACTCGTACAATTAAGTTCTAGACTTCTAAGGAGCTAACAAAGACATGCTCGGACCTATATATTTTTAACCACAGTCAAGTTAACCTAAGATCGTACATGCACGGACTATATATTTTTAACCATAGTCAAGTTGACCTAAGACTGTACAAAATCATTATTAGTCTATGTTCATTTCACTAGAGGCGAGAAACTAAACCAAATACAAATAAGGGAGAATTGCTGTTGGGATCCCAAACCTTTCAAAATATTACAAACTATGCCCAATTATTTCATTTTTACAGTTGGGATTCCCAAATCTTTTATTTCAATTGAACTTGGAGGACAAATCCATTAATTGACCACAAATTAAAAAATTGTCATATTTTGACCAGTTGAGTGAAGGGTATAAATTGTAACTTTATATTTTCTCAAATAAAATAATTAAATCAAAATAAAATAAATGAAAAAAAAAAGGGGAAATTGCAACCACGTCCATCCATTCAACCCCAGTATTTAAGGCATGATGCATTGCTGTTTACCTCAAGAAACCAACAAATTGTTAATGCACCAAAAAAATTTTGAAGCAATACTACCAACAAGTAACATATCATCAATATACAACTGAAGATAACAAGAACTAGAATCACATTTCATTTAAAGTAAAAATAGATCATACTTTTATTAAAATCAAGATCTCTTATAAAACTATCATATTTTTTATACCATTATTTAGATGTTTGCTTGAAATCATATAGGTAAAAGACACAGAGTCAAATCGTTTTTTTTTTTTTTTTTTTTNACTTTTATTAAAATCAAGATCTCTTATAAAACTATCATATTTTTTATACCATTATTTAGATGTTTGCTTGAAATCATATAGGTAAAAGACACAGAGTCAAATCGTTTTTTTTTTTTTTTTTGTTCAAAACATTTTGATTGAGACATATATTATTCCTATCATTTCAATTAAAAATTAGTTTTAGTATCCAATTATTCCAATTCAAAATCAAATTGAAACCAGAGATTACATAATTATTATAAACGTATTTCTGACTACTTGAAAATATTTTATTATATTTTATACTCTTCCTTCGAGTGAAATGATTTGCAACCAACCTAACCTCGTACATTAAATTGTTGTCTCTAGATATACATTATTTGCTTTTATAAATCCACTTACAATCCACCATTTTTGCTCTTTCGAATAATTAACAAATTAAGGCCCAGATTTTAATTTATTCTTTCTGAACTAAATAACATACATTTAACTTTTTCTAGTAAAGTCCAATTTATAATTTCTATTAATTCATTTTTTAAGGTGTATATATTACAGTTCTATATCTTAGAATCCTATTTTCTTTATAAAAGTTTTTCAAATTCAAAATTGTAGAATTCAAGGTCATTGTTTATTCAAAGAGTCTTCAAATTTTTATTAACTTGATTTTCAATGAGAGTTTTCTAGTTTTTAAATTTCAAACACTTATCGTATTAATTATTTAACAAGACAACCTAGTTTTTCCTAGAGAAATCATCAATTATAAGTAGAAAATATTTAAAACTAGAATAGTACACACAATAGTTGGTTCCCAAAGACAAGTATATATGCAAGTAATTCAATGTAGACATAGATGTATGAATTCCAGCAGAAGGGCAACTTGTTTTGCTTTTATAAAATGCATTGTTCATAAAATAACATTTTTTCAAGTTTATCTTAACCATAAAATGACATTGTTCACTTGCATGTGATCAAGTCTTTTATGCCATATTTTAGAATTACCAATTGTAGCAAGTAAATCACCTTTAACACGTAAATCTTATTGGTCTCAGGAGTGCTAATGATTTCTGTAAATTATTAAGAATTTTATCTCATAATCCAGAATTTCCTAAGAAATGAGGTTCTCCTGATTATTTTTTTTAAGAATTAGATTATGACCATTCCCCAGATTTATAATTGTTTTTTATAGCTCGGAATTGAAGATCAAAAGTAAGGAAATTTTGAAATTAATTGAAAACTCAATTTAAGGAAAGCAAGGGAGATGAAATTGATTTCTTATCACATCTTTACAATTATATTTTTTGGGTGATGACTATTCAAAACTTTTGCTGTTTTTGCATACTTAACATATTAGGGTAAATCCATATAGCCCATGTTTGGTAAGTTACAATTAATTAAAATTGAAGTCAAAGTCAATAATTCATTTTAATAACCCAACTTATGGGATTCACGGTTTTTCAGCCATGCATTCTATTAACTTTTGTAGAAATATACTAAAAATATGATTTTTATTTAAACCAAACACGGGTATATGTTAGGATGATGATGTAAACTGTTAATAATAATAATAAAAAAAAAACTCTTCTTTTAAGTATAATTTGTGTTTGTTGATTGATACCACGTTTGTTTGAATAATTGATCATTATTTAGATAATATTTAGTTTGTTGTGTTTTCAGGAGGTTTGAAATAAATTTAGCACATCATGATAATTAACATAAATTCCAATAGATGTTAGGTTAATAGTTTATCTTGTGCAATTAAAATATGTAATCTTATGGATTAACAATACATTTCGAAGTATTCGAATTTGGGATAGGGATATTTCTGATTGTATTTAGAAACACCTTTGACTTCGCCTGGGAGATATTGTTGAATGAATTAGGATTTTGGATTGCTTGAATAACTCTTTTTCAAGAACAATGGAGCTGTGTTATAGAGTAATTTAAGTTCTACTACCTTTCTTTACGGAATCTAAGTACTCAAATCAAATTGTTCATTAAGAGATTCAATTAAGGTCGCGACTTTTCGCATTTTGTGAGAAATTAGAGTATTCGGTCAAAATTCTACACAACGTATTTGGGTTCTTTTCAAATTACATACTATAGTTTGAATTTAGGTCCTGCAAAACATGCAAATGATACGATTGTTTTGTACCAATTACCCCTGAAAAATAATCTTATCACTCTGAGTTCTAAACATAAAATAAAATGAAAATGAAAATCAGACCATTTCCCTTTTGATAAACTTAGCTCCCTAACGTGATCCACTAAATTATTAGACAACTAATCCCACGTCTCCAAACTATGATACAAATGATTATAATATCTAAGTGCAAGTTTGATTGGTGATTTAATTAATATTTAAGTGATTATAAGCCGTGAATCCTATGAATGTGGATAATAAGTGTAGCCACTTCATTACAAAATATAGCTTATCACACTTTTTAATTAATTAGTAGTAAACACATGTGTTACACGTCTTATGTATTGGATGAATGATATTTGTAATTTTTTGAAGTATTAATATTGTTTTTAAAAGTAGTTGAAGTAATTGATATTGTTAAATGAGAAATTAAAATTGTTAAAAATAATATATGAATAATTTTTTTTTTATGAAATTATATATATAACGTGAAATGTTGAATAAACTAAAATGTAGTGTTTTGATTACAATAACACTTCTTTGTACACAATATTTTTTGTTAACGTAACACAACTTTTCTTCTTTTTATTTTCTGATTTTACCAAAACTTTTGTTATTTGCATTAAAATTCTGCAAGAAAGTACGACATGTATTTGTCAATAAGAGAATACATGTTCAAGAAGGTATATTTCAACGGTAGACATTGTTCTTGAGCCTTGTTAATGGCCATTACAAAATATAAACGAATTGAAAATTGTTTCCTTGAATTTGAATGGATGTCATTCATCGAGTTAATTGGATGTGCAGAAAGAAAACTTGTTTTTGAGCATGTAGTCCAACGATTATTTCTGAATGGATAATATGTCTTTTCATATGAATTATGCATGCCTGGCATAAATGTATTCCTCTTTGTATTTGTTGCATGGATAATATGTCTCTTCATATGAATTATGCATGCCTGGCATAAACGTATTCCTCTATGTATTTGTACAATTGTTGTTTTGTTCGCAAAGTCTTTTTCTTTTTGATTCATTGCACTGTTCAATTTTTTTCTCGTATCCTCTAGCGAGAGTGTAGCGTAGGCAAATTAAAGTAAAATCATTTTACAAACATCGTGTGAAAATAACTTTATTATTAGGAAACTTACATCGTTGTCCTGTAGTGATGATGCTGATTGTAACTCTAAACATTTGGTAATTATCAAATAAAAAGGAAGTACCCTATCAAATGTGATCTCATTATATAAATTCTTATAGATTAACCAATAGGGAACACAAACTATCAAATTAAATTTTCAAACATAAAAAAGGGGAAATTTGTACTCACTAACACAAATTAATATGGAACAAATTCTATCATTATCTATGCATGTACAAAAAAACTACAAGATATATTAAATTAATTGTAAACTTAAAACATCAGTGTAAAAACTAAAATTAAGGTGTGTCTTAGGTAATAATTTTTCTAAATTTATATGAGATTTAAGTATTTTCTGAATTTTCTATAGAAAGGACAAGAGTTTTTGTATTTAGCATTTGTTTGATCCTCTTTATTTTTGAAATACATTTTTCTAATCTTCTTTTCAACCATATATCGTTCAAGAAAATAATATTACAAGCAAATTTTAAATTTTTCGTAATTTTTAATCACACATTATCCATCAATCTATTATTACGAAATGCATTATTAGCCGAACAATGGGATTCAAACAAGGGCTAAGTATATAAATTTTCAATTTTGAATCACATCATGCTCATTTTTTGTAACGATCCAGCTTCTATGTCTAAATCGTTAACTTATGTACTATTCGTTAACTAGCCCATTTCATGTATGCCCAATCCATTATATTGTGTCCATGACATTTTCGTTAAGAGAGATTTAAGTTAAATTCTGACACCAATTTACACCAATTTGAGCAAGTTTCCTTTATATTGTAGATTAATTCCATTCTGTCATAATTTCCAAATAAATTACTGATGACAACGTGAATATATAAAATTAGCCTTTTGGAGGAGTAAGAACCCAGGAAGTTGTATCTTTCATTCGAACAGTTGGGATTCATTTACGTTTTGAATTTCATTAAAAAGAAGGAAATGAAAAGTACACACTTGAAGAATAATATTTCACTGAATGTTTGGTAACTGTTTGAACACGATAAAGAATAATATTTTTTCTTGAATATGTTTGGTCTCCAATTCTCCTTATTGAACGTCTGTGTAAAACATGTTGAATTTGACAAAACATGCGTTTTCGTGATTTAAAATAGATACACATTACAAAAATATTTGACATTGTCTTGTCTAGCTTACTAGATACCCCATTTTGCAAACTGGTGACCAGTGTGAAAAAAACCTAACTAATATTGCTATTTCTGTAGATGATCCTGCTGGTGTGAAGCATGAGCAGCAAAATTATGGCTCATCTCTGTCATATTTCAGAATCATAGCAGTCAACCACTGATGAAGCTCCTTTAAGGTTTCAGATTGTTGCTTGATAGCTTCAGAATGAGAATCTGAATTTTCACGCAGCATCTTCAACGAATCATCAATCCGTTGGATTTCTTACCTTCTAGTCCCCTCTGCTATTAGGATCAAAATAGGATCACGGCTCTATACCAGATGATATGTATGGGAGGAAAATGGATATTAAAAAACTTTATTTCTCAAAGTGAACCAAGAATAGTTAAATAAATCTACATTACAAGAACTATCCATAAAATAAAAACTCCATTAGAGCTCCTTAATTCAATCAATCTCCAAATCTAATCCCATAAATACAGCAGCATTTTGAATAATACCTGCGATATTTTAATTATTGCTTCTATTTAATTACCAATATTCCCCCATAATTTCCTAGCTCAATTTAAGGAAGGCACATGACAACCCGGGGAAAAATCAGAGAAGAAATCTTGAGGAGGAAAAAGGCAAGTTCTATTTTTATTTTTTTTTATGTAGGAACCCGCAGCCGCTACTCGTGAGTGTGCACTGGGTAAACCTCGCTCCATGTGCATTAGCCCGCAAACCACACATGAGAGATAAACCGCACTAGGCACGTCAGGTGCGACGGACTCGATCGAGGAAGGGTTGGCAGGGGATTCGAACTTGTGATTTTCGGTATCCGCGTTCAACTGCTCCACCAATTTGGCCACATTAGCCCGCAAACCACACATGAGAGATAAACCGCACTAGGCAAGCCCTGTGCGACGGGCTCGATCGAGGAAGTGTTGGCAGGGGATTCGAACTCGTGACCTTCGGGTCTCCGCGCTCACCTGCTCCATCAACTCGGCCACCCCTGATGGGGTAAGGCAAGTTCTATTTTGCATAGAAACAAGGGACAGTCAAGAGAAAAAAAAAATTAAAAAAAAAATCACAAACAAACCCTTCAATTTTATTTTTTGTTTATATTTTCTTGGTGGTTTCATTGTTTTCTGCTTTTTGTAATATAAACAGATTCTCTTAATTGCAATTTTTATGTGCACAGAGAGAGAGAGAGAGAGAGAGAGAGAACAGCAAGCTCTTTTTTGGGGATATTTATGCATAGAGGCAAGTGAGAGGAAAATAGGAGAAAGAAAAAAATCAAATGTTGTGTGGGTTTATTGTTTTTTAAATTTGTTTCTTTTTAAGGAAATGTTATCTAGCAAATTTTCTTTGCATTTTCGTTGCATGATGTAATCTTGTATTACAAACAAATAGATCTTAGGCTCATAAGATACTCTTGTATTCTTATATCCTTTAGTCTTCATACTTCTATTACTATCCACCTAAAAATTGGAGCATTGAAATTTACTTTCCCGATTAAATAAAGTGATTTTTGACCTAATATGGTTTAGTATCTACTTGGAAATTGGGTTTAATTTTCTTGGCGTTGTCTTGAAAAATCGGATAAAGACTCAAACTTTACAAGGCGGCTTGTTCTTTATGTGTGTCAGTGTGTGATAGTTGTGCGAAAAGCATTAACTTATAGAGGAGGCAAGTTAAGACTTGGCTTTATTTGAAGAAATTACTTATACTTGTCTTCTCATGTTGCAAAATTGAATGAGACGTATTGAAAGAAAGAAAACGCTTTTGAAATAATGACGTAAGGTGATGATTTTTGTTCTTTGGGGAAGTGTCTACTTCTGTCTATATTATGATTACTTACTTTAAATTGATCTAGTTTATTACAAATAAGACATTGTTTTTCTGAAGATCATGTATGCTTTGACCGGTGACAAAATAGAACACGTGTTCCTACATCTGTACGAGGAATGTTCTACTACCTTTCTCTCTCTGTATATATACATGTATGAGAATCTGTGTATGCACAGGGTATTATGGGAATGTACTTGTATGTCTTATGCTGATTTTCCCTTCTTCTATTTTGTTAATTTTTGGCCAGAATGTAAATTTGGGAGTTAAAGCATGGAAACGTGGACAAAGGCAAAGGATGAATTGTTAAAAATGGCACAAATAGACGCTCCCCTTTGGCGCAGGAGCTCGGAAGGTGATTGGTATATATTGAACGAGGAGGAATACGTGAAAATGTATCCTAATGATATCCACAGAAGGAAATGCGAAGGTTATTTCACAGATGCCACAAAGAAGATTGGTTTGATAATGTTAGACAGTTCGTCTGTTGTTTCGATATTAATGAACTCGGTGAGAATTGCAATCTCTTTAATATTTATTCAAATCTGTTACTTTCAAGTTGAATTAATCCTTTGTTGCATATTGTTTATAGGACAAATGGGCGGAGACATTTCCCTCTATGATTAAAACAGCGTCAACTAATGTAGTGATATCAAGTGAACTTAAGATGGTAAGTAATATCTTATTCTACCTTCTAGTTTTCCAATCCCAATAGCCCATTACCCATTTTTTGTTTATTCAATTATCGATAGATGGATGCTGANATTTTTTGTTTATTCAATTATCGATAGATGGATGCTGAGTTCCAAGTACTATCACCCTTGGTCCCGGTTCGCAAGGTTGAGTTTTACCGGTTCTGCAAGAGGCACGACAACAGCATGTGGACTGTTGTCGACACGCCTTCCCTAATTATCCATGAAGATTCTTTAGCATTTCCAGATTACAGGAGGCTTGCCTCTGGTTGTGTAGTGCAGGATATGCCTCATGGCTTCTCCAAGGTAAACTCATCTTCCCAAATATGAATTATTTTGTTGGCTTGTTTTGATTTATTTCAAAAGCTCAAGACTTGTTTTCTTCACATTTTTTTGAGTCTATAAAGAGTTGGCATCCTTTGCCCTCTATGTTAAATAAGTATTTGAAGCAACAGGAGATTGATAACTGCTGCCTTTAATTTTCAACATTGATAGAATAAAATAAAGCATTTGATGTTTTTCTTTCAATCTCTGAGTTGTCTCGATCAACACTCCAATTGCCAAAATTAAATTTATATCTGCATATTATCATACCTGGTTTTAGTTTTTCATAAGGCGTGTGTTTTTCTACTCAAAACAGTTTTTTACACTTAGCCCAGATTTGTATGTATATATATTTTGCAGTCATGTGAGCATTTAAGCCTAGGTTTGGCTCATTATTTCTAGGTATTTATAAAAACCTTGATCAAAATATACTTTCACGAGAGCACTATTATCTACCCATTTCGTAGAATCCACTAGTATTACTTACTTAATAGAAAATGGGTTTTGTAATAGTGATTTTTTAAAGAATGTGCGGCTAAAAATTAGGAAATTTTTTTGACTTTACTTAAAATTTATTTTAATTGATAGAATATATGGTTGAATATATTCGAGAATAAATGATTTTTTGGATAATGGGCTGAAACAAGAGCTTATTTACTCCATTTTCACCTTGCCATACATATTGTAAGTCGCTGTGATTTGACTCAAACATTTCTCTAAGCTCCTCCACAGTCCTCCTGGCGCCTGCAAATGTTTACTCTTTAGAACATTCTCTTTATACACTTAAATACTAGGTTTCTGGGTTAAGTGTCATTGTACTGATCAATGGTGTATTAGAACTGGTTGTGTTAAATTAGAAAATGATTTTGTCATTTGATGTTAAGGTTATATGGGTAGAACATGTACAATACGGTGAAAGTGCAATTCATCACCTTTACCGAAGTATGATTAAAGCTGGCATCGGATTCGGAGCGCCAAGGTGGATAGCCACCTTCCAACGGCAATTGCATCGCAACATCCAGGTTCTTTCAATACCACACGGGTATGGGAATGATACCGGTAAATCTGTCTCTTTTTTTATTCAAATTGAAAATAAATCGATCTTTTTAGTCTTTACATGTGAAGAAGTATGACATTTTTCATATTCAGCCATGGATGAAAATGCTAGAAGATACTTGTTAAAGCTAGCTGCGCATATGACCAGAGCCTTTTGTGCTGTTGTCTGCCCGTCAAGTGCTCATTATATGGATGAAAATCTCCGTATCACGACCAGTGCGAGCATGGTTGACTCGGGAGAACCAGTCTGCACTCTTGTAAATGTCACAACATCTCTTGGGCTGCCACAATCCCCTCAAAGTCTCTTTAATTTCCTATGTGACGAAAATATTAGGCAACAATGGGGTTTAGCTAACATCGCCTTGCAAAAAGAGTACCATATTGCCACGGGCGAAGATGGAAACAACGTCTCCGAGGATGCTGGTTGACATTAAGGATTTATATCCTCTACATATGCTATTACATAACTTAAATTTGTGTACATAACACAAAGTGATACTATGGACTAGTATGCCCGACATCACTTTCTTTAATGAATAGCAATGGTTGACGAAAACAGTGTTACGCACAAAATAATAGCACAAAGGTAATGTCATGTAAATATGTTGAAATCTTGATGACTGATATGCAATTTCGGCAGATCAAGGGAGAAAAGTGGATGCTCCAAGAGACTAGGAGAGACGAGTTGGGAGCGCTTGTGGTGATCATGCCAATCGATTCTCTAACAGTGGAAAATGTGTTGAAAGGTGAAGATTTTACTAATATCCCCTTAGTCTTCTCGGGGTTTGCCATCGAACCTAATGTGGTACCACCTTTTGCACCCCCTATGAGTAGGGGTCCGTTCTACGATGCAAAGACATCGCTTTTGACTATGGTCAAGAGGAACTTGGTTGGCCATCCTGAACTAGTCACACACGAATCCATAAAGAAGTATAGTAGGATCATGAAAAAGAATGTGCAAAGCATCAAAGCAGGTCTTAACATATTAGACTAGTCGTGATTTTAGTGAATTGAAGTAATATTTTGAAGTAATGTTCGGAAAATTGTAATAAAGGCTTTTGAATTCTTAGCTTGATTTAGGACTACCAATGATTAGCTTTCTAATTTGAAGTCAAATTTTGTCCATTAAATTGTTTTCGTACTATTTGTGATTCACCTAAAATTTTTAAATTGGAAATTTTTTGAGGGTAAATTATAGCCATCGTTTCCTAACCTTTGCACTTTCTCGCAATTGCCTCCCAATCTTTATTCCAAACAACCATAATCTTAACCTGTAATAATTTAATGCGAGAATCATATTCACAGATGGTTTTAGTCCATTCATGAACAAAAGCTTATAATAAATTAACAGGCTCCATAAATTTGGATATTGTGTGTAGTGTGTTAAATTTGAGCTATCATTGTAGCATTTTAAAGTTCATTGGGTAAAACATGACTGTTGTATAAGCTCAATAACTAATGAAATATTTAACTTGGTTGACTCAAATTTTTAAAGATGTGACCGGCTACAATGACTATATATGATTTTTATTATCCATGCACGGGTATGGCCTTCATATAATGTTGGGGAAAACAACACGGCTTCACCAATCATCTGTATGCACATGTAAGAACAAAATTAGAATTAGAATGGCTTAATTTGATTCATCAGGGAAAAAAAGGGGGCTACTATTTTCATCTATC